>JAMKCH010004908.1:0-59709 GCA_023653785.1 Ophioderma brevispina | reverse complement strand
CGTCCACCCGAAATATAGAAATATGGAATTTTGAGCCAAGCTATGTCGAAATGCAGTGGTGTTACTGGGGTTTTATTAATTCTATCCTATTTCAACAAATTAGCGTTAGTAGAGCGATAAATAAGCCAAGCTATAGATTATGACAAAACCCAGCAGTAAATCAATCTCGAGATACGAGAAAGGAGGGACTCTGACTGAGAGGCTATAGCCCCTTTACCGATTTTGTAGGATGTGTAAACGTACACAAAAGAGTGTTGCTGTCATATGGCTCATGGGATAGTGTGGTAGTTAAAAAATGGCATCAAAACAAATGACAGAATTTTTAGATACTGCTTCACACCGAGCTTTTTACATAATGAATAGTTAATGTAGCTGGATTAATTGCTCGAACATGCGCTCAATTAGATTTCGCTCACATACAGGGGTGCATCACTTCCACTCTGCCCCATTAGGGCCCGTGAAGGAAATAGGGGCCTTTGTGGTTTGAATTATGCTTTATACTGCTAGATGCGACTCGACTTGTCTGTTGATGCATTTATCTCCCATTCTCGGAACATCCGAGGGGCGCAGTAAATTCACAAAATTTACCTTTACTCACTTCTTTACCCTCCATTCGTTCTGCCTCCTCTCCTCTAATTCCCAAGTTTGGGAAATTTAATTTTCCCTCTCAAGGGGGTCAAAAGGCCAATTTGTCGAGGTCAGAGGGCTAAAAAAACGGCTGATTTAGCATGATTTTTGCAAATTTTTTTCCCGGCCAATGTCGTCGGGGGGGGGGGGCAAACATGTCCCCTGCCCCCCCCCCCCCCGCCTGTTCGCCACTGGTAAGGGATGTAACTCCTGCCTGATTACGCCCCTGCTCACGAAAGTCAGTCCAAATAATATATTGAAAGGTAACTTTTAAAATATGAACATTTTAAGGGTAGAAGAGGAGGGATTGACATTTTTTCTTAAAAAACATGATAGAAACTTAAGTCTTTGGGTTAATAATAAGTTTAACATCACAAAGTACTCAAAAAACCTGCAATTTCAAACTTCTTGCATATTAATAGCTAATTTCCATATTTAATTAGCGCAAATTACACAGTTTGAAAAATTGTAGCTCCGCATATAAAATGTCACAGAAAGTTGATTGAGGTGTCAAATTAAAGCTTTTGAAAAGTTCTATGCATTGGTCTAACTTTGAAGAACATCTCACATATAGTGGGGTAGGGAATAACCAAATATAATTGACACACATGACTTTGGAATATCTGGACCAAACTGAAAATTTCAAACTCTAGTGTATTAAAGTTTTGCCTGCACATTTTTAAAGATCGCAACTCATGAAAAAATGTAATACAGAAAAACGCGTTTTAAATCTAGAAACAC
Source organism: Ophioderma brevispina (assembly GCA_023653785.1). Taxonomy (NCBI): domain Eukaryota; kingdom Metazoa; phylum Echinodermata; class Ophiuroidea; order Amphilepidida; family Ophiodermatidae; genus Ophioderma; species Ophioderma brevispina. The sequence goes on along the minus strand of JAMKCH010004908.1, from coordinate 58,341 downwards.
TTAATTGCATATTATGCAAATTATTTTAGGTTTAAAAGCAATTTTGAACAGATTTAGAAAGTACATGAATTTTAGAAAATGTTGATACCACTTGCAGACTTAAAACTATATTCCTTTTGAAGTTACGGAATGTTAAATGTAAAAATGTTAAAAATAGCTGGGTGAAAAACAATAAGAAACAAAAGAAATTTGCGACATTACATTTCCTTGTTTCTATTGTTTTGAGGCAAGCAATTAAATCAAATCGGTGAACTAAAATTGACGATAACTATCGTACCGAATGTTCCGATTTGATGGGATACAAAGGATTTTAAAGAGGAAAATGTGCAAAAATGTGCTCTTTTGAATAATGTTTAAAAAAATTTGAAAAATATTAATTTTGGGGGGTCTAATCCCTCCCCTTCTACCTTTGTTTAAGCCATGGGGCAAAAACGTACGAGAAGCATGATATAATATATGAGGCTGTGTCGCCAATAGCAACTATGAACGCCTTACTCACAGTGCCCTGATTATCCTATATTTGGTTCGCGCGCAGCCATGTGGAGCAGAGTTGAACCCTTACCCTAAAACAGTTTAAAGCAAATTGATTACTTCGCCTATGGGGACATTATCGATGCGCACCAGTAGTCGCGTAGCAAGAGGTAGGTTACAAGTCTTTGCGGGACACTTTCGAGAAAGGTAATTGACATAAATGTCATACTGAAACGTCATATGCTGACTTTTATGTGAATTCTTAAATTTAAATTTTATTACAGCTTTTAAACATCTTTATGCTTTCGAATTTTGAAATAAAAAAAAATACTATCACCTGTTTCTTTGAAAAGAGTGTAAAATAAAATTTAAATATGACATATTTATTCTCCAATTCCAAAATGCATCCTTAGATTTTACAGTGTACACATTTCGGGATCATATTCTAAGACATATTGTGTTCAAATTTAAACACCTGGTGTTCAGATATTAGCACTCTTAAGTATTCGAATCTCAACATAAAGTGGACGTGAAAGAGGTTCTCGATGCTTGTATTTAAACGCCCCTTATTTGCTTTAAATTACATATCACTATGTGCGTATTACAAGAATAATTATATTTCTTATTTTTATTAGTTCTAAGGGAGGTGTGTGAGATTTTTTTTTCAGACTCAAAATTTCAAAATATAATTTCTTGTGTATAAATTAAAATAGTCACCTGAAATTAAAGATAGTCACATTTTCATAGTTTGAGACAAATCGGAGTTTTTTGATGTAGTATTTAAGCCCGTATGTGTGGTATAACAGTACCACATTATATTGTGTATAATAAAAACAACGGATCGGAAATTTTATTACTAAGTTGTTATTTTCTATGAAGCACATCGATTTGAGCTTAGCTATTTCATATAGTGATTAGTATATGAACAAGTAATATGTATGTGCAAAAAGCACGATATGTTAAAATCGGCAAACAGAAGATCTGATCATCATCGGATTTTTTAATGATCATTTAACGGAATGAGGTATATTTGTGTTTTGATAAACTCATTCATGGTGTTTGAAAACTATTTTTCAGAAACCTCAGCAGCGCAATTTTCTAGTGTTTTTGGTCAGTGTTGTGTTGCGTCATTTTTGATTCCATGTTTTCTCAATGCTGTCTATTTCAAATATTTATGTCTTGTATTTGATTACTGGATTATTTCCAATATTCTTTACCATTGGGATATAATAAGAGTGAACAAAAACAGAGACATTAAAGGCATGCGGGTAACGCTAACAGCTTTGTTTAAAGATGCATTTCTTGATTCTAGCACCTTCTGTTTTATTTATGGTTCACTAGATATCTTTGAGAAAAGTGTATTCCCAAAATTTTAGTTCATTCTGATTTGGCATTTTGGTATTATGAACAAAATTATGATACAAAATTGCAAATACCTTCCAGCGACGATCGATTTATACCTCATAAGAGACTCACATCAGGCTAACGGATCAGATGATACAAACATCTCAACTTGTTTCAGGTATGTCAAGGGCGAGAAGATGGGTGATCACGAATTATACTTTTTAAGTCAAGCCAATGTTGCTCTCCGTGGATTTGACATCAAAAATATATGAATAAAGGACTTTCTGAAATAAAAAGGATGTTCATCCTCATTAAGTTGAGGGTGAAATTCTTGGATCCCCGATGAGAGTCTAGGATCGCTATCTTAGAAAATGGAAAGCAATGTTGGGCAATGGCAAGGGATTCATTTCTTGTATCACAGGACCAAGATGAAACTGAAACAAGAAAATGTTTATGGCCTCTACTAACACCCAAAATAGAATTAATATCGCCCCAATATATTATATAGCAGAATTATATTGCCTTAAGGTTCCGGAAGAAGAAACTTGTTTTTTACCCATGTTTGCACAAAAGAACCATGAGCGTCACTACGGACGGTATATAAATGCTATTCGTACTGCTAATACAGGAATAAAAACGGGGGGAAACGACTGCCGCAATGAACACTTTACAGATTCGCGGGTTCCAAACACTATCTGCAAACTTAGGTTCAATGACATAGGGCAGTAAAGAAATGCCAAAAATTTAGGACTAGTATATGAAAGGTGAACTTCCAGGACACGATTAATTCTGAGTATTGGGGTAAAGCACTTGCATGGTCTAAAACAAACAAACAGAGTGAGAATCGCCGACTTTTTCCGACGCTTGTAGACTGAAAAAAAGTAAATAATAGCATACTACACCTTTACAATTGTGTGATGAAAACGTATTATGTTAAACCAATGGCGACCGTTACATTAAATTTAGAATTTCTTGGGCCGCCCCCAACGCATATTGTATGTATATGTATTGAGGTCGTTTTGTACTTATTTTTACATTTAATACGGAGATCACTTGAAAGATAATGACAAATAAACATACTATTATGCAAACTAAATTACCCAATCAAAGTTCATATGTTCAGCTCATTTGTTCGCCTGTCTATAACCGTTAGTTGAGCTTGCGCTAATTATATGACGTCAATCGTTTCTCAAGTTGGAAAAAAAAAGAAAGCGTCAGGAAATAGTAGACTAAAATTATAGAATGAAGTTTTTTAGGTATTAATTAACTCTAAGAAAACAACAGGAATAGCCAAGGTTACGAATAAGCAAACCTAAAACTACACATTTGGGTTGAATGGATAGCCATCAACATAATGAAGAACTTCAAATATAGACTGGACAGTCAAAGAATGTCTTATTCAACATACCCTAAACGTTTTAAGATTGTGTGTGGTGTGCTGGTGCACGATAGACTAACAAACACTATAGATCGATATTATAAAATCAGTCAGTTCCAAATTAAACATCCAACACAGCAAAAAGCAGGCAAGATTGCCCTAAGCCCAAGATACCGGAGACAAGTTGCACTGCAGCCGAACCAACTCCGGGGTAACCTAAGGCGTACAAACTGAGTAAGACATGCGATTGAGCATAGGAAAAACAACAGTTGTAAGCACCGCCTTACACTTACAAAAATAAGTTAGTTATAATTTGTATCTAAAATTTACGTCTGATTTTGGAAGGAAAGCATTGTGTCTTTATACAGTTTATTTATAAAAGTCAATGGTACTATTTTTGCGTGTGTGTAGACACTATGCTAATCCAAGATTTTTCCTCATGATGTTCGAGGAGATTAATCAGTTAAAAGTTGAATGTTATTGTGCTGTCCACAACCGAATGGCGACACTTCAGTGTTTCCCTTTGAACATTCAGATCTAGCCACACATGGTACGAACCTTTCATTAAGGGAGCGGTTTTAATACTTGTAAATAATATATTACGGCATTCGAGCAGGCCAAGACTGTTAAAATTAAGCAGAAGTAAAATTCGTATTCTCAAATTTTCAAATTGTTGCCCCCTTCTTCAAGGGGGGTGTCAATCCTCAATTAGTGCATACCGCCCAAAACACTAGAGATTGTCAGATAATCGTTGATAGTTTATACCGCTCCACTATACTACTAGCAATCGCATTTAAATGGATCAAAATGTAATAAACAACTGATTTGAGTGTTTATTTTCAAGTTGTCAGATGTGAAAATGGCGACGAGGGAGCAAGGTAACTGTTTATAAATTGCCCCGGTATTGTGCTGCACTGTTCCAGCCTGTGGCCACACGCCAACTGGTGGATATCGCAGCTCGGTCGGTGTTTCGCGCTCCGTGAGCAGAGGATCGTCACCAGGGAGATACGGTGCAAAATTTGGGAGATTCGCCCACAGCCAACGAGTTGCACCGTACGGTAAGATTTTCGAAGTATTTAGCATTATAATATTCGAAAAGAAGCATTAAAGTTAAGATGGGTTGATGAAGAGCAAAGACCAGTAACAGTCAGTCGTCACAGAGACAAGAAAATCTGAAAGCAATACCTTTTACACCTATACAAAAAATAAGACAACCGCACCCTCATTAGAAATGGCGATCAGCAAGTCTGTGGACACTACAAGAATTCCTAAAAGAGGCAGCGCAAATTGAAGACACTACACTGCAACTTAGGGATATGAAGGACCCAGCAGAAAAGTTGGCAAAATACAGAAAGCATCATCCGTCAAATCAGGAAGCACAACAGGGAAGTTTCAGAAAGAAAGTGGTTTCAGATCCATGTAGGTACTGTGGATTCTACACCCATAAACCGGAGAAACTTTGTCCAGCATACGACCGCAGTGCAACAACATGTAAACGATGAACCATTTCGCCTCCGTGTGTGAACGTGAACTCAAAGTAAAGATGGCACAACTTCAAGACAAAAGGGAAGAACACACCAGAGCTCTGCAGCGTAAATTAAAACAGGTGAAGGGAAAAACATCCCCAAAGAGGAAGAAGACAGAACAAGTTCAGATAGTGATTCTACGGAACAGGTCAAAGGTCATGTAAAACCAGTCCGAAAATAAATAGCGGAAAAGAAAAACACAGTCAGCATAAGAATAGATGATGTCGAGGTGAGAATGGAGCCGGATAGTGGAGCGGATGCCAATTGTGCTGGAGGAACACAATTTAAGGCATTCAAAAACAGAACATCAAAGTCAGTAACCTTGGAGAAAAGCAACATGAGCTAAAACAACCTACGATAAATTACCAGTGAAAGGCGAGTTATGCACAAATACTACGAAACAAAAACGAGACGAGAGGGAGTGGGGGGGAAAAAAAGGGCGAGAAAAAGTCATCAAAGGGGCGCATTAAATCACCACCGCTATAGGGAGAGGAAAGTCTGAGGAACTTGGGATGTTACACATTGACCCAGAAGGACACCTTATGTGAAGGAACTACTTGAAAAATCAGAAGATCCAGCCAGATGAAGGAGCTGAGGATCGCCAAAAGACTTTCCACACAATCTTCAAAGGAATAGGCAAAATTGAAGACAAGAAGACCACACAAGCCAATTGGAAGTTAAAATCTCCATGAACTGAGCCGCACCAGTGGCGCAGACGAAACCCCGTCAATACCATTCTACTTGCAGAACCTTTGAAGAAATGGCTAGGACTCATCAGAGGAGGAAGACATATTTGAGAAAGTACCAGAAGGAGAAGCAATCACCACGGTGCAGCCCCCTAGTTGTGCAGCAAAGCCAAGATTCAAGAATATTCCCAGAAGACTGACCTAGAACCAACATGATCAGAGCAAGCATAGACTTAGCATTCCAAACAAATACATGGAAAAATAGGATCTCTCAAGCAACTGTTGTCGAAGACTTCACGTATAAGTTCCACGGAGGCAAGATCTTCTCAAAACTAGACATGAAGTCAGGATCCTCAGCTATCTCTACACCCCGACTCGGAAGCATAGCAAACATTTAGTAGTCAATGGGGAAACTACAGACCAAGCGCCAATATTTGGAGTAATAATCACAAGACTTGTTCGACGAGACAATCTACAGAATCTTTGGAGACATTCCATATTGCTTGAACCAAAGAGATGATTTTCTTATTGGGGGAGCCCACAAAGGAAGAAACATAACCAGACTCTGAGAACAGTCTACAAAAGAGCAGCCGATATGGCATCACATCAAACGAAACAAGTGCCCAAATTTGGTGTAGATGAAATAGACTCACGGGTACAGATTGACCAAAGACTGGAACTAAAGCCAACAGAGGAAAAGCCAAAAGTTGTCAAGGAAAGCAAAGCCACAGAGTCCAAAGACGAGTCAGAGGTTTCCTTGAGAAGGATGGATACTTATCAAAAATTCATTACCCAGATACACATCATGACAGCACCCATCCGAGAACTCACGAGAAAAGATGTAAAGTTCAAGTGGGGACCGGAAGAACAAGAGCTTTGAGGACTCAAAAAGAGATCACTAGTGAAGATGTCATGGCATTCTTCGACCCAGCACAGCCTATCATCGTAAGAGCGGAGCCAGAGCTACCCATGAAGGGCTAATCGCAGGGTTATTTCAGCCTACAGCAAAGGGACTCCAACCAGTTCAGTTCATCAGTAGATCGTTGTCGGACGCTGAGAAAAATATAAGACAGACAGAAGAAGATGCACTAGCAGTGAATGGTCCAGGGGATGAATCAGATGACCTGCTATGGGTGCACCAAAGTTCAAGATTGTGACAGCGCATAAACCACTGCTACCAATGTTCAACAAGGCACAACTTCGAAGCTACCACCACAAAATGAGAAGTGGGGTAGGAGATGCAAGAGTAGATATGAACTTATCTCTGAACCTGGGAAGGATGAAAAAGATCCCGCTAGACTTCTAATCCAGACACCCTCTACCTACGCCCAGCCTCAGATGGCCAACCGAGAAGGTGATAAAGCAAAATTGTAGAAGATGAACACGCAGTTATTCTCGACAGAATTCAAGCAGAAATCGGCAAGATGATAACTGCAACAGTTAAGCAAGAGAATACCAGAGGCGAATGGAACATCACAAGAAAGATCATATATAGCACCTTCTACGGAAGACAAGAACTATATGTAGCAGACCAAGTCATCTTCAGAATGAAACATAGATAGTTCATACCCACCATGCTACAGAGGAGGTGATCAAAGCAGCTCACAGCTTAGAACTCTTGGGTATGACAAAAGACGAAGACCATGCTTCGACGAAGTTGGTTCCAGGGCATAATTCCATGGTTGAAGAGATCATTGGACAAGGCTTGAATGCCAAGTGACTACGGAAAGAAACAAAACAGAACCCGTCAAAGCATCACCACTACCAAAAGAACCGTGGGAAGTCATAGATGTGGATTGGAGACCATATCCAGATGACACACTTAATTTGTAGCAGTAGACAAACGATCAAGATATCCAGAGGTTGAAAAAACTCATTCTACCGGATTATCAACCAAGAGAAGTTAAAGAAGATGTTCGCAACATACGGCACACCACGGAAGTTGGAAAGAATGACAACGGACCACCATTCAATTCTCATGCTTTCACAGAATTTGGCAAAACAGAAGGGTTTCCAACACCATAAAGTAAACCCAGAGATGCCAGAAGCCAACGGGGGAATCAGAGATCTCATGAAAATGCTTAACAAGACGAACAAATATCAAAGCTTCAAGGACAAGACGTTGATGTAGCTATCCAGGAAATGCTAACTCCCGGATATCGCTCGACACAAATCCAGCAACTGGAGTACACGCCATATGAAGCAATAATGAAGAGACCGATAAAACCAAACTGATTACACTAGACAGAGTTAAAGAGACTACCAAGATAGACAAAAAAGTAGAAGATCGCGACAAAGTGTACAAGAACAAGATCTCAGTCAAGCAGAAAACAAGAACACAAGAAACATTAATTATCGTAGGTGATTTTGTACGCTGAAACAAGCCAAGCAGACACAAATGGATTCAGCATATTGAAACCGCACTTCTACAGAATCTACGTATGATGGATCGTCCATTGCGGCTAGAAGAATATCTGATGGACGAGAGTTGTACAGGGATGCCAGCAAGTTTAAAAACTGGTGAATCTGTTGGTCCAAAATATCTCAGATGAAAGGGGGAATGTTAATCAAGGGGAGAATTTGAATTCGAGTCAAATTGTGTTACATGTCTATTGACATATCGTCTCCTTGTAAGTATTCGTAAAAGTATAAAATTTGCCTAGGTTCCGCCCTTTAGTTACAGCGTTATAGCCCATAATGTTTCAGGTCATCCAGGGGTTAAATTTACACAATTTCAGGATTTTTTTTTGAAATTGGTGATAGTGTTTGTTATTGTCTCATAGGATAAAACAAATGTATTATGTACCAGTATGTGAAATTTGTTGGCTAATTACAATCAATCAAACCAAATTTATTTCATCTCAACATCAAATATTACAAAAATAATTATGCACGATAATCAATAATGGCGAATAAGATGAGGACACTGTAAACGCATAGCGTGGAGTTGCAGTGCCTTTGGTTTCTAGGTATTTAACGATCGCCTTCGATGCAATTTTCTTGACATTACCAATATATTACGTATGCATGCAATAGATCACATTGTAGCCCATGTTGTAAAGTTTTTGAAAAATGGGAATATTTTGAGCTTGTTGCCTGGTAAAGGAACGTTCCGTGTCTCTGATTGGTAAATACGGGAACAAATGTAACTGTTTAACGGTAACTTGCATTTAACCAACTTGGATAGAAGGTGCATGGGTATAGTGCCCAGAAAACAATGAAGCGATGTTTTAATGGTTCCATGGAAAAGAAGCTGACCAAATTCAGGAACTTAATGCCATAATTCAAAAGTGAGCCCAAATCAAAAAATATGGCTTAATGTAATAGCCCTCTAGATGCTTGATATCTGTGTCAAATTTCAGTTGATACGAGCTTTTGTTTTTGAGTTCCCGTTTCATAAAATCCAGATTTTCACCATTTGAGACATTTTTTCGAAACTTTTTCGAAAATAATAAAAATGACAAAAAGTATTAATTTGGCCCAGATCTTGGAAAGATTCTTCATGGTTTTAATATAAATGTTACATTTTAGTGCATTTTGGTGGAAATAGGGGATAATATAATAACAACTGGCTCTATAAAGCGCCATTTTCATCAAGATCACAGCGGTGTTGCCATATTATTATTCCGCTGCCATCAGGAATCGTCAACAATCAATTCGGCTTCACCTAGGTCGGCAGCTGGCCAGCGCACCTCCTTCAGCACTTAGATTGTAATATTTCCCAAACAGCTACCCGAATATCGCCTGGGTCGACGAAGCAGCGAGATAAAGTGCCTTGACAAAGTGCACAACACATGGCCACAAGCGGGGCTGGAACCCGTAACTTCAGATCATGAGCGCGGTGCATATCCGCTGGACCACATGTGACCCCATGTGATGATTTTAATGGGTAAATTAATTTAAATATTAAGGGGGGTATGGGGTCTGCATTTGCAATAAATGCATTGTGTAATTGTGTAGATTGTATCTACACAATGCTTTTTAGTCGATCGCAATCGGACATTCGGTTCCCGAGACATGGCTGTGTGATTAAAAGGAAGCAGTGTACCGCGAAATTTGCCAAAATGAATCATCCCTATATTTTATCAAGTGAATAAATAGATAAGATATTTTAAAAAATATTATGTTTGAAAACTATTAAACACATTTATTTTGGCTAAGTTGGAAGTAAATAAATACTCATATATCCTTTCATAATTAAAGTAATTTTAAATGTGTCACTGGGTAAGTGATTTTATGTATTTTAATTGTTCCTCACCCTCGGAATTTAAGATAAATTATTTTAAAAATTAATACAGGACAATGGAAAGTAATGCACCTATTCGGATGATTCTTCATAATAATTAGATAATTCAGTATAAATGCAATTTTAAACAATAATTCCATATTTCACATCAAAAGCGACCTCCAATTTGTTCTCTTAAATGTTTCGAGGCCTAGAACTCGTTTCGTTTAAAATACGCCAAACATCCAAAAACGGAACGAACGTAACTAGAGAACGCTACATGCTATGCACATGAAATTGGCCCACATAATTAAGCACATACAGGGCTAGGTAAACCATGAGGACCGATTTCAAAATTGGGTTCCAAATTCAAATTACGCCATGAAATTATGGATGGTCGATTGCCGGTTGCCATGGCAAACGGTTATCAAAAATTCGGCTTCATGTCACGTGAGTATTAACCCCGTGCACATGCCCCCCCCCCAAGTTTCGACCCAGTAGCGTTTAGTTATTTAGTTACGTTCGTTCTAGTGTTTAGCCAATCAGAGGTCTTACGTGGTTACCATGGCAACCGGAGCAAAAATTGACATGAATTTTAAAACTTTGTGACATGGGCTACAATATGATGTGTAACATGTATATACCACTATTTAGGAAATTTAAGAAAAATCACTTCAAAGTTCACTGCTTCAGACCCCATACCCCTCCCTTAAAAATCCGAACGAACTTTGAAACAAAAACAGAAACCTAGTTCAATATATTCAGACTAACACGTCTAGTAATTGCAGTTTGCTGGAGAAAATGATACTGCTTTGTAAGATTTTTAAACCCAGATACGCAATGTAACATTTATATAAAACAGAAAATCAGAACGATGCATAGAGAGTTTGCTCTCACCCATTTATTAAATTTGATATATTAGCACAAATTTCAAAGTTTTCTCGACATCTATTCCACATTATTCACTTGATAATATTTTAATCTGATCATTCCCTTTACATATACAGTTTAAAACGGAATATGACAGTACGCTTGGGATAGAAGAGACGGGCTCTTCACATCATCATACCCTTTGGACAAAATGCTCAACACGGTAACACCCAAAGCCTTGTCTAACATTAAGGCCTCACGTATCAGAGTAATGCGAGCTGGTATTTAATACAACCGTGCATTACACTATGAAGCTCACAACAAGCACTGGGAGTATATATTTCACGCTCCAGCTTTGGAAACACACGCTCTTTGAATGGGACCATTTCCTCTCAAACACAAAAACGTGATTAAAACATTTTATACACTTTAAAAAATAAGAAAATGACCCCCCCCCCCCTTCGCCTTATATGTCATTTATTAGTCAAATATTAGTAAAAACTTATTCAACGATGGGTAAGGTAATTTACTCCGCTTTGAGGGAAACCCCTTTTTTCTTCCTTATTTTTAGAGCTTAAACGTTTTGCGGAATGTTATAAGGGCCAGTTTATGTCAGTTCTCAGAAATGTTATAAAACCATTTGAAGTAAAGGTAAAGTTTTAGAGATTAACAAAATATTTAAACAGATGTTTTAGTCCAAATATTTTAACAAAAATGTTTCACAGATCCATTGTATTCGTGACTCTGGCATTTTTGTCAGAAGAAAAGATCCTTCTGAGATCCAATATCAAAGGATCTGTGTTTGCTTGTCACTTATCACGATCCTGCATATCAGGCGTAAGTATACTCTCTGAATCAGGGGGGGGGGGTTGGTTACCACTCCTTTTTTTTGCACACTACCAAAAACCCCTTTTGGTACCAAATTACAATTGATATTTAACGCCCCTTTTCATGATGCAAATCAAGCACCCTCCGGAGTATAGGTAGGGTACAGGGTGATCCAGAAGTGATGGATAGGGCGGGTAAGAAGTACCACCCTGCCGAGCATGACGTCAGAATGCCACAGATACGTGACCTTGTTACCCAATTTTTTGGAGATAGCTATGGTCCTCTTTACATCGTTACTAAAAAGAATACATACCATACATAAGTATTACGTGTCCGAACAGAAGTCCTCTCACGAAGTTAAGTTATCATGTCAGATAACTGTCAATTTCCATAGACACAATGTAGTGCAAGAATGCGCGAAATTTTTTAAAAAAAAGTTGAGTTCATGTGGGTTTTGGATCCAAACGATTGAGAACGACCATTTTTATATAATACAGAGGATTTTATAACAGTAAGTCTTCAAGCAGGTAAAAGTGCAAAATATCATTTTTTTTTTCAACTTTGGTACCAATGGAAAGAAAACAAACGCCAAAAGCTTCCTGTCGTACCAAATCTATAGAAATTGGATTGTTTAATTAGGGAAATACGAGAGGGCTAAGTAGTCAAGGGTTAAAAGACGGCGAGTTATTAAAAAAAAAGTGCTCTTCCTAAAATTGCTGCTCAAAAAAAATAGAACCGTGTAGGTAAACTGTATACTGGTGTGTGGGCCTGACGTTCCAGTCTCACAGGATCTTCTTTAAATGCACACTGTATCAAGGGCAAAGGCAATGTTCTAATTAAAAAAATCAACTATATCAAGGCCAGAGGAAGTAATTGAGTGTGGCTGACGTTTCGATCCTAGGAGGATCTTTCATCGCAAGGCCAAAATGTTAACACACGTAACAATTTCTACACAACGGTATTTCATTAGTTTTGAATTGTTTGGCAATGACTTCGTACGTTGGTACCCTACGCCTTGGAGTTTCGCAAATTTCAATCTTGTCAGTGGGAAGCAGTGAGAAACCAAATGTAGCAGACAACTAGGTAATGACTCGTGGCATTTTACCTGCTTTGGGCGCTTGTAAGTGCGCAAGAAGGGGTCCGTCTATAGCTCTCTCGCTATTTTTGGCCCCGAGATCTGTTTTCAACTAATATTAACTAAAGTCCGTATAATTCTATTCAAGTACATAGAAATGTGTTCAGAAAATCTAAGCCACAGCCACGATAATAGACATAGTAAAGCAACTGCTTCCATATTAACCACGTTTGATCATTAAAGGTCCCAGGAAATGCAAATAGAATTAGAATTATGTGGTTTGTGGTCAAGTCTACAAGGAGGGACTAGGAAGCATTCAATAATTTGGGTTGGTGATGACATCATTTTGTTGGGTGTAATTGATTTTTCAGAGAGTTATAGAAATCCAGGTGACTGATGTGAATATATTCATGACTGGCTGAAAATCATAGTTTCACAATGATGTCACTGGTAGTGTATCTTTTTTTGGCCCTGTTTATTGGAATGGAGATGAGGCCATAAAGATTTGGAAGAGTAGGTTTATCATCTCATTGCCTGGGACCTTGAACAGAGAATTTTTGGGTTTACCGTAAATCACATTCAGGTTGTAGGTATTCAAATTTTTGAGAATTTCTGGGAGAGAGGCATTACCATACATAAGAAATATTACAGAGATTCTATAAAGTCTTTCTTGTAGTCTCCTGTGTGAGGTAGGAATTGCATGGCCAATATTGCTCTACCTGACCAAATATTATTTTAGATCTTTCAAAAGGCTGCACAGCGGAGAGACGAGGGTGACTTTCCGAAGGACAAACTACTTTAACCTATTACGTACAATCTATGACGAGAGTAGTTCCATTAAGTGATCAATAATATTGGCTTTATAGCATGTTTTGGGCTGTGATTCAAATCAGGGTTTTTAACAGGATATAAGTAACATTTGTAAGAGAGAAAGGAATAACCTTGCCGACGCAGGTAAAGCCATGTAAGGCTTGTGTTATTTTCAGTCAATTGCAATTTGCAACTGATGGGGAAACACCCCCATTAAGTGGATTTAATGACATTTGAAACAGTTATTTGAATAATAATAGAAGGAATCAATTATTGGCTCTGCCCGTGGCGAGCATTGAAATACCAATTTCACACACACACACCAGCAAACAAACACCACCACACACCCATGTGCGCGCGCACGCACGCACACATCATGCTCGTCGAACACTCTACCCCTAATGAACTTTCTTCAGATGCGCTAAAATGCCAGGTAGCTTTCGCGAAAAGCTTCATGGAATCATTTCTCACCCTTTGCGGTCAATTTAGCGAAAAAAAATTGTGGGGTTAGGGTATGTCGTCAAAGTATACGAGGTATATGAAATAATCATTTGTCATCATTTAGAGCTGACTATACACGATCGGAAATCCGTCTTCATTACTATTTATCGCAAAAAATTGGATTTTCGCTTAATTTCTGTTCAACATCCAATTTGGCCGCTCGGAGATTTTATGTAGTATCTGACGCTACACTAGGTATCTTGGCACTTATTTTTGGTATCAAGGAACGGGGGAAGTACCAAAGCTATCAGTGGTTATCAAAAATAATACGCATCGAATGTGTCGTGATAATTAATTCCCCAGAATTATGATAAAAATCCCTTTCATCATTGATGTGAACATTTCCGCAAGCCACACATAACGCCAACAAATTACGTAATCCCATATTAAGGACGCAAATTACATTACCACAATGGTCCTCGCCAAAATGTGAAGTGCTTTTGTATCAATAACTTCAATCTACAAGGTGTGAAAATATAACGCTTTTGGGAAATAACTTAATTGATCTGACCGGAAAATGTTTTGATTGCATTGGTCAGGTACCTATACATTTTATGTTTTCATTTTTGTTTGCAATTAGTTTTTAGATATGTTGAACAACTACCTGTCTAATTAAGTGTTAAATCAGCATGTAAGCTGTTGAACATGGATATACAACATATTTAATATTATCCGCCACTGAACAATTTGTATTTAAAAAAAAAAGTGGTCCACATGTTAAAAATCATGTACCTTTTCACATGAAAACTTGAAAATGAACGAAACTAACCAGTTACAAATGTGAAGCCACATTTAGTAGCTAAAATGCCATTCTGTTTTTGCCACTCAGCCCGTGAATTATTCTCTGTCTTGGATAAGAGTGGGTTTTGCTCGTTTTACATCGGGAGACCTAAACGTGAAACTCAAGGATAAACAATGATTTTTTCCTAATGAAGCAGATGTACAATGATTACCTAACTAAACTGCCAAGAGGAAACCCATCTCCGAGCATACGCATACAAACAGAAATTGATTTAAAAGGATCCAACATTAAATCTGTGTACACCCCAAAGCAATTGTGGTTTGTCGTCCCAATTCATAGAACCACTTTTAATCGCACCGAGATAAGATCTTGAAAATGCGGCGAAGTCACTCTAGTGCTCTCATTCCGAGTCAAAAACCTTGGGTTGTGGTTTGATCGGATCGAATGTGAAATGCGAATCATTAAATTCCGGTATTTATTATTCAAATACGATGGCGGATATTTAATAATGGCCAATTCATATATTGATAAATAGTTTTGAAGGCTGTAAAGCTTATGACAGAAGGGCCGATGATAGAGACATCCAACAGAGCATAGATCACGTCTTTGTTTCACCAGTTCTGCCCTTCCTTAATAATAACACACTAAACACAGAAAAAGCTGAACATGGAAGACATTACCCAGTTATTTATTCTAAAATTGCGTGTGTGTTTTATGCGGAAGTTATAGGAAGATTTAGGCACTATAACACTATAACTTGTTATTTTAACACCTCTAATGAATAAACAGTCCAAAATAACACATTTATTCTATAGGTATATTAACACGTAGTCCAGCTCCGCTTTAACATAAACCGTTTCGTACAAGCAAGATGGTCATCTGCCACGCATGCACAGGGATAATAAGCCAATCTAAAGTGTTTGACAAACAAACTGTTATACATGTCTACAATACATACAGCCCACAATATGGGGAAAAAAAAAATTAAAAAACGCATGCAATGTTTGTACTGACATACTTATAAGCTAGAAATAAGTCGGATACCTATGTAACTGCATGTTCAACATGTTCATAGCTCCAAGTACTGTACTCTTTGCGGGGAGAGTAAATCCATCAACATATTCCAAACATCAAACATCTTTTTTTTATTTACGCCGTAAACCTTCTATTTTTTTATTCCAAATTATTTCCATTTAGACTATTAATTATTTTTTTTTTTTAATACTGCGTAAGTGTTTGTATGTGCTACTCGTATTGCTTTATTTTTATGAATTGAGTTACTTCTTTGAGTTACTAACTCTTTCAAATGTTAATAGGTATACAGTTTTTTTTTTTTTTATTTATTTATTTAGATATAAGTATGTCGGACAATACTTGTTGTATTACTATCACAATTTATACTCAGGTTATTATGAAAATAGTTAGCGCCCTCAAATTTTCGGAAATGTCGTATCAGTAATGAAGGAGTACATTTTTTCTGTTGTGCATCATTCTTTATTATCATTAAAATACATCAAAATTACCAATAGAATGTACAAACACCTCAGGACCACGCTGCAGGCCTGAACTCCAGGCCATCATGCAGGCAGGGGGGAAGATAAAGAAAATACAAACCGCACAGTGTGGGGCATCAAGTACATTAAATACAACAGATATATAATAGTTATTGATAAAAAACCGTATCGAAACCAGGCTAGAGGCTAGTAGCATAGTTTTATGTGGAAAGTGGGTAAGAAGCTACATTCTAATTAATTCAAATTTGTCATTTTATTTTATGATACCTTAAATATAGAAAAATGAAATATGCATATAGACACCAAAATAAATATCATAACGATAGGCATTGGCAAGAGATTTTTTATAAGTTTTTCATTCAACGTGTCACACTACATAAAAAATAGATTGTGTTTCTAATGATATATCAATACCAAAATCCATACGTTAACGGACTGAGCGAGCAATCAGAGGCCTCCTGTGACACATCCTCCCAAACTGATTTGCTACTGAAATCATTAAAATCAAATGTAGTGACCTTTTCTACGCAACTAGAAGCTTTTCATACAAGCTTTTCATATATTGACATAGGACAAGATATTTTTAAAAAACAATTGGCACATGTTTGCATTTGTAGCGTATTTTATCTTGAAAGGCTATCTCATAAGGGTTTTAGTTACCATCAGCAGTATAATAGGACAATGACACCTGAAGTGAATGTTACATGTGAAGTAAAACCGATGAGTGTTAGTATAGTTGGTTACAAACACGACAAAGGTATCGCTATCGATTTCGAGGTAACTCTTCATTTTATTGCATTTGGGCATTGTACATTGGGTTTCCAGAGCCAAATATCTAAAAGGAGGTGCAGAATTAAAACGTCCAAATCATGTTTCTAAAATTATAATGTAGGCTCCTTCTGATATCGTATCAACTTCACGAAACTACGCAATGTCGCTATGAATAATAATTTTTTTTTCTTCTCGCAATTAAATCCATGTGGGAAACCCTCCCCTAACGTTTTTAATAATATCGGATCAATATACACGTTGAAATATAAAGGACATGCGGTGTTCTTTACTTTTAGGGGTGTTATTCATATTTATTTTCTCTCTCAGGCAAGTAGCGACAATTGCTTAGTTGGCAAATCCGCACACGCGGTAATTGACACCTTTCGAAACTAATACCCAGTAATAAATTTGATTATCCTTTGGTAAACCTTTCTGGAATCTCCTTTTAAACGTTTTTGAAAATTAGGCTCAATGAACCCACCATTTAACTTAGTCATAAGCGGGGATGGACGAGGCATTATCCAACGCTCCGCATCCTTTCTCAGTATCCATTTGTGGTAGCAGGTTGAAGGTGTTGTGCAGTTAAACAAAACTCGACAAAACTTGGACCTGTATCGCTCAATAGAATGACTTTACTCCAATTACGTCGTTAGTGTGAATACAGTGCAACAGATACTGATTATTATGTGTCCTTCTGTTACCATGTTGTATATTACTGTATCTTAATGACTTATGTAACGGTGAATGGCAACTTCAAAATGGAGCTAATAAAAGATAAAGCGTAAATTGGCAATTCTTGGGCATTTTGTATAAGAGCCTTGTAACTTTTCTCTTTCATGTGCGATAATTATCAATCTCCAGATGATTAACCCCAGTCAATGCATTATAATAATCACACCTAATATGCCCATAGACCCGTAAGTTGTAAGGATTATTAACTTCTGAATCGTGATGACTGGCATTATCTTCAAAAGGTCAGTAGCGTTATTCCGGGGGAATAACAGTTTCGAACATTGTTAAAAACGTTCGAAGGAGGGTTATATTTTTTTTTTTTTTTTTTTCCGTTTCCGTAGTTCTTACAAAACCGATAAAAAGGTAAAGCTTATCCGCGCACCATCGGTAATTCAGGTTTTCTACTCTCCACAAAAATCACATTCCTCGGAGCCTTAATTGTTCGGCCCAGTAGCAAAGAAATGGCTTTTGAGCGCTACAAGTTTTGCCGTAGTTTCCCAACAGGTTCCAAGATTGGAGGAAAGCACATGTCATGGCCACACTCCTAAAAGCCCTGGGAATAAAGATCCATCTTAATCCAAGAGCTAATACCCAATGTATCATCCTCAGCGCATACCTACAAGTCTTTGAAGTCTCCTGCTCAACATGTGATAGCTTACACTCTACCAGAACAACAGTTTCCGGCCAGCAAATCACCAAACTAGGCCAAGTAAAGTACTCAACCTAACTCAACACATCGAGGATGGTTTCGAAAAGGGTTGGTAACCGGAGTTGTGTTCGTTGATCAATCAGCAGCTAACGAGAGTTATCACGGATATGCCTACTTCCATAAGATTTTGAAAACCACAGGTACCCGATGGATGAGCTTCAAATGATGCTTCAAAAACATGATGTTTTTTGTTCAGCTAGGAGCGAAGAGAGCCGCCGGTGTATATGCTCAAAAATGGACTACCTAAATGGAGAGTGCCTGCACCTCTCTTGTTCAACATCTCTACCAACGACCAATCTAGGGATAGTGCTGGAGACCTGTCGTTTCTCAATGACAGACGATCTTGGAATTAGCGACAAGATCTCGGACATCAAGTTGTTGAAGAGAGATCTCCCAAACTTTGGAGGAAAATCACTCCTTACTACGAGGAAACCCACCTACGTGCAAATCATCCAAGACACAGGTTGTGTACTTCCTTCTACGCAATAGCGAAGGCCAAACGTCACTTCAGGAACCTGGTCTGGAACTCCCCTGGAGCACTGTGATGACCTTGTATACCTAGGAGTACCGTGGACCGCACTCTCTCTATAAGACCACATTAAGAAGACGAATAGTAAAGTATGTTTCCGCAATAACATCTTGAACAAACTCACTGGCAAAGATGGGGTGCTCTCGCCCATATACCCTAAAATCGACGGCTCCGCCCCTGTGCTACTTCATGTGTAGAGTATGGATGCCTGTAAAAGAAAGAAGATCAACCCCATATGCTCAAGCAGAATCTTGATTCAGCATTAAATACTCCGGCCGGCATATCACAGGATGTCTTTGTCCAACAACAACGGAGAACTTATACATCATAGCAAGAATTGCTCCACCGGACATTCGTCGTAGTGTAACGAGCATGCAAGAGCATAGCTGCCAAGTATCAATGTGAAGCACCCGCCCATGTTCGGACAGAGACCTGCTGCCAACCGCCGCTTAAATCCAGAGAGAGTTCCTAAGCAAGTCCAACCTCTTGAATATCAGTCTCAAGAAGCATAAGAGAGTCGCATTGGGGAAAGTAAGGACTTGCTATCAACCAAGTAACATCTGTGGTATTGAACCGGTGAGCATCGTCCACTTGGAGCTGACTACTAATGTGCTGAATGGCGATGCCTCAACAGATTGAGAGAACCAGAAATGGCCGATCTAAAGGTTCCTTGCGCAGTGGCTATGGGAAGCAAAATCAGGACACTACCTGCTGGTCTGGGAACAGCACCACAGGGACAATGGAAATATCTTGGTCTGTTAGAGCAGCAACAATTGCGAAACAACAAGGACCTTGCGGAATTCAGTGAAGCAGACAGACGTGTACCCACTCTGGCTGGATCATTATTTAAGCACCACTGTGTTTGGACACGATAAGAAGAACTTCTTAGAGTGAAGGGGTCTATGACGTAATTGTGTGCAGTTCATGTTCATGCTCAGAATTGCTATGATCATAAGATCAATGTAGCATGGTTTCAAAAATATTTGAACAACTGCAATTGTTGAAACGTGTGTAAACTGAAATTACCCCTCCTGGATTTAAGGTCAGCAGAAAAAAGCGACATCATTTTAAGATTAATGTGCCCATATATGGATGTTGCCAAAAATTAACGTAAGCTGCAGCTGCACACATATACGCACATTGTCCCCCACAGTATAGTGTGATTTTCAATTTGTGATATTGACGAGTATAGCGACGATCATCGCGTAGGCTCTGTATCCACACCCATTAAGTGTTGATAACATAAGTTCAAGTGATAATCAGTTGTAAATTACAAATGAAATGTGAATGAACTTCACCTCCCTTCCTCATTACTATATGCAAGAAATTTATATTTTCGAATACAAGTAGAACCCTCCAGGAAACAAAAGATGATGTCACCAATGCAATTTCCGGAATTTCCATATTTACCCACCATTCGGCCGAATAGCCATTTCTCGATTTTTGGCCGGCAGCCCTAACCTAACCCTAATCATACTCTACCATACCATAAGCTTTGTCGGACGAAAGAGCCACTGTGGCTATTCGGCTGACTGTCGTATGAAGCTGAATTGAAGCTGAATGCTATTAACACTTAAGTGGCCAGGCTAAAAAAAACTTTCTTTAGTGGCGAAGGGGACCGGTCCTTGGGACCCAACTCAGATAACCACTTTCCCATGAGAGTATGATAAAAAACTAACACAAGTAAATTGGGGTCACGTAAGAACCACATACCGATAATAAAAATGGAAATCGGCACTTTGACCTTTGATCTATGGCCAATTGAAATTGTCACTCTTCAAATGAAGTGGTTCGCGTATTTCCATCCTCAGATTTCGAAACCAAAAAAAATATTACATCGTGATTATGCTAATGAAGCCGTGTGCGTGAGTGGATTTAATTTTTGTTTCATGTCAGGAGAAGCGTACCTATAAATCAGACAAATAGCAACAAATTCATTGAAAAATGTCATGGCGTAACCAAAAAATCAAATGTTGGGTTCCATGGAAATCCACCCGGGCACTTTTTGATATTTTCTCGACGCAGCTTAACACTTAAAAGTGCTAAGCTGCGTCGGTCACGTATCAACTTTTAATTTCAAGGTGAAGGACACTTAACATTGCAAATATCATCCACTTATTTTACACCTTAAAATACTAAAACTTTGTAACGTTCAATATACACTGACCTTTCGTGGGATAACAAAATTAGATATGACAGTAATTTTAAGTACGAAGGGGATAAATGGAAGAGACCTGTCATTAGAAGCTTATGACGTCAACTAAGGAGAATTAAATTGCTTCGTAATTCTTAATTAAAAATGTCTTTGGACTGTGTTCTGGTAGCGGCTAATAGATCAAATGACCACTGAGCCATTTTTATCGGAGTAGATGGTTAAACTCTTTACACTCCAACAAATGGACTCACAGGACTATATCACCTATTTTAAAAGCATATCGCACCATTATTTCTGATCGTGACATTCCTGATATTTTGGACACTCAGTGGGATGCGGTTTATTTACCCGGTGGGTTGCTCAAGGGTTTGCTCGTTCCAGGGGTTCTAACGGGACCAATTTTCAGTGAAAATAAACCCCTAACGGGATCAGTTTTTGGTGAAATTAGTCTAGTTTCAGTGAAAATATACTCCTAACGTGACATATTTACAGTGAGAGTATACCCCTTGCGGGACCTGTTCTCAATACATGAATAAATGATATACCTTTAAAATAGCCAATATACAAGAAAAATGACACTTGTGCTACCGCAAGAAAAAAAAATACATACTCGGGGTTATTTTGCGGGTGTTTTATTCCTTTTTGGTTTTGTCTTTTTACTTATTTTCTTCATTTTAGTTCCCTTTATACAATTTTGGTGTTTATAAGGCTTCCCTTTAATTTAGTGCTTTAGTCAGCACTATTGGGCTCTTGCCTGTGCTTTTTGCCAAATGTTATAAATAAATAAATAAATGTTTAGATTATTTTTTCCTATTTGTATCATTGAGTCAGTCACAAACACAACTGAATTTGATACCCCTAGCGGGACAAGAACTTGATTGTGACTTTGTTACCCCAGTGGTAGTCCCGCATTTGCAGCTACTCCCTCTTTTTTGGAACGAGCATGAGTACCTGACCAAAATCCAAGACCCCCCTCCCTCTCGTTTTATTTGTGTATAGCTAGAGTACTGGAATACTTAACACTATTCCAAGCAAGCGGTCAATTATTCTAAAACAAGTGTGCTTTACACTATTCCAAACAGTCGACAATCTTTTTGAATCAAGCGCAATGCTATTCATAATTAACACACAAGGAATCTTGTCCATAATGATATACAATATATCAGTATCCATTTTGTCGGCAGGGTAGAAAATCTCTACACAGTTCACCCACTTCACGATCACTGTGGCTGACTTATTTAAATTTGAAGAATGTTTGTATTTATCTCCTTTTGTTCTTTGATGTATAATTGGAAATGTGTAAACTAATTTATCAATTGATGGACAGTCTTGTTATAAAAATACAAAATAAAACAATGAAGCAGCTAAAAACAGGAATTGTTGCACGGAAGTTATACCACATGTCAAGAACCATAAGAATTTTACTATTGGGGTTGTAAACACGCAAAAATTAGGAAAAAACGGAAAAGGAGTGCATTTAAAAAGTCAGACCCGAGATGAGTGGAAACAGTCAGGGTTTAGTACCGGGTGATGTATATCTTTTCTGTTGCACGATTATGGGCAGTCGGTATTTGTTTCATATCATGATTTACCGGTTTTATTTCAAGCCATGTGATAGTAGACTATCACATGACTCAAATCACGATATTCATGCTATATATATCCCTATTCCATTTCTTCTTGTTTTACGTCGCCCTTTGGGTATCTTATAGTCTTTCAACCCTACTCTGATAATATATATTTTTTTCATTCCAGTACGCAGTCTATCTTTGTTGTATTGGTTGTAGTTGTTATTGTTTTGTTATTGTATAAGGCACCACGCCTACACGCTATGCATTTTGTGGTGCCTTAGCATACACTTTGTATATTTATCGTTTGATCTACATGCTATTATTTTGTTCTTGTGTATGATGAATAAACTGAACTTGAATTACAACAATTCGACGAAAAAATCTCATCCGTACAGCTGCCAGCTTGAACCCCCCCCCCCCAATATCAAAGTGTCAGCTCAGGCCAGTGACAGTAGCATGAGCTCGATGAAACAACTGATGTGTGCCGTAAATACAACCACGTTTTATGGGCCTAGGACGGTCACTCATATATGACTCTCAAGTCCTTGACAACGGCTGCAGATCATGTTTTTTTCGGTACCTGACAAGGGATTTACAAATAAGTTGTAATATCACCACTGTCAACTACACACATAGAACTTAATGTGTGGATTATCCATATTTAAATAAAAGAAAAATGCAGTGGTAGCCTCATCCACAAAGGCTCAAATTTCGATGATCATGCTCTCAGCTGTTGTTTTCATACTATGCCCGTAACATCTTCGCACACGTGTTTCCCTTCACACGTCTGCATAAGATTCGTGAAAGTTCGGTTTTGTATATCGGGGAAACGTCACCTCTACAATCTATTTAAAGAGCCATACGCGTGGTCTCTTATATTATTCATTTGCTTATCGTATCTGGTCTTTTTTTTTTACTAGCGGTAACACTAAACATATTTAACTCAATGGAGGTTGTAAAAGTTATTAATAAAACAATTTCCTTCGCACTGGTGCCTTACTAATGACATTAAATTTTAACATTGTGTGAAGTGTATATTCATTAAACGATTTCAAAAATGCTGTGTTTTTAAACTGTCCAAAATAAGGTTGAAAACTATTCCAAAACAGACGTGTTTAATTATTCTAAATCGGGTGTCCTTAACACCGTTCCAAACAAGTGCGTTTAAGATTTCCAAAAGAGGTAACACTCTTGAAAACAGGTGTTATGAACACATATTCCAATCAGTGTTTGAACTATCCAAAATCGGGTGTTCTTACAAACTATTCTAAAACAGGTGTAACGCCCCATAAACAAGTATGCTAGGACTACTTAATACTACTCCCAAGAAGTGCGTTTAAGATTTCCAAAACAGATTCAGTTAAAACTTTCAAAAACATTATTTAAAACGATTCCAACGCAGGTGTCCTTAAAACTATTCCAAAACAGGTCTGTCCGAACTAATTCAAAATCAGGTGTTCTTAAAAACTGTTATCAAACTGATGTAACACGATTCAAAAAAGTGTGTTCAAGACTACCACACTAGGTGCATTTTAAGCTATGTAAAAACATGGAGTTTAAGATTCCAAACAGGTGCAAATTATTCCCAAAGAAGTGTGTTTTAAGAAGTGTGTTTTAAAAAACTATTCATTCAAAACAGGCGTACTTAAAGCTGCTCCAAAACGGTATAATCTGTCAACATTTCTTTACCTATCCACTAACTCCCTAAAATGCATTTGTTTACGACCAGGAAATGAATACTAGCAGAAACAGCAAAGCAAAAATGTATATTCTACGAATAGTCTAATTTGCGACATGAAACTTTTTGTGACACCTTAATATTGCATTTCCCAATGGTTGTTGTGTAAAGGTCATTTTAAACTCAAACGGTTAAGTTGGACCTTGGAAATCATTAAAGGTTGATGACCCGATCATGCTCTGATTTTTCATACGATGTTTTTTCTCCCTCACATGGAAGCATGTCACCAAACCATGTGATTACAAAATTTTTAAATTGGTTTAGCGGTTTAAATAGTATAATCAAAATGTCAACTGAATTAGCCCATAGGACAGTGTGTGTTAAATTATGTGGTCGACCATATTGGGAAACTTTTTTGTTCATAACATCGAAAGGAAACATTTCCTAGGCCTAACATTTCACTTGGGTAATGAGAAAACATGACTTGTTTATACCTAAATCTTTACTTTGACGGAGTAAAGTGCGGTCACCAACCTTTAATAAGCAACAGAGGTTAGAAAAAATAAGACCATTGCCGCTAAGTGCAACGTCCCCGCTTCATCATGACCTGACAACCATTGATAAAAGGATTCAATGCTTGGCTATTGTATAACAAAAGGTGTATTTGTATTGGAAACTGAACGCTGCCGCCTCCTGTCAAGGGTTGATAATGTAGAAAGAGAATCGGTGGATATGTTGAATGAATTGGAGGATCCCATTGGGGGTTGTAAGAAAAACTAAGACACCAGCCAGCTTCCAAATTCTCAAAAAAACTGTTCTGCACAAAGTCTACTGACTTTTCAATTTAAATCACGAATATTCCTTGTAAAGTGATATTTTAAGGTCTGATTTAAGTAAAATGCATTTTTGGTAAATGTATATATGCATACCTATATTCCAAACATGAAACAAACAAAGAGCAAGCAACCAAGCAACTAACCAAACAATTAACAATAACAAATACAACATAACCTTTTTAATACAACTCTCTACAATACTAGTTGGAACCAAATTTTGCTTCCCTAAGAAAAAACTTAGTGTAATAAATCCATTTACTCCGCGGACGTCTCCTTCTCATTGTCCTCGAATTCACTAAACAAAAACTGAATTTGATTTGATGCACGTCTCCCTCGTGGTAAAATGACTGATGTGATGGGAAAATACCACGCTCTGACAAAACCATTTAAAAGAGCTTATTTGATTTAGTTTTATGTGTATGGGTCATTTTATCATTAATTATCCAACAGCTCACCGGAATATTGGCGTCTAGTCAATTTCATCATATTTACATATGGACGACCAAAATAAGGAACAACATTTACAATGCCAACGTTGGTACACCTTCCCTCTCGCCTGCCCCTTTCCCTCTCGTCATCATACCTCGTGGCTCATGTCCCTGCTGTCGAAGCAGACGTTTTCCTGTCAAAGTCTAACTTTTTTAAGCGAAATGCTACCTTACAAATAAAGCACGTGCTGTAAATGCCGCATACAGGCTTTTTTGGTATTGCGGTGCTTGACATCTCTTTTGCACCAAGTACGTATCCAATAAGTCGTGCCCGGAATACAGATGATCGCTTCAATCATATTTGACGTAACACCGATTGATTCTGAGTACTGGGCCAGTGTTTTTTAGGTGCAAATAAAGAAAGAAAAAAAAGGCATCGATAGCACATCCAAGTGAAAATGGGCCGTAGATAACACTTTGATCAATGACAGAATACAGTGTCTTTTGGGACAAGGTCGTTATTCTCTCAACAGCGTTTTCCGATTCAGAATGTCAAATATTTACCAATCTCCAGAAGTCCCGCAAAAAAGGGACGGAAATTGGGCTTGTGGGTCAATAAGGTTATTTTAGCAGAATAATTATTCGTACGCTGAGCAGATGATTCTTCTACTGTTTGCGTTGGTTAACAAAAAACAACCCTAGGTATAAGGCGATACGACACAATAATAGCGGGTCGTCACTGTGCCAATGGCGCCCCCTGAGGTGTGATATGATGAATGACAGTTATCCACATCTTATGACAAGTTTGATTCAGTTCCGATTATTACACCAAAAATCAAAATTCTTACTTAAAGGTGATGCAATATCGCACGTTAACAGATTAGAAGATCCAATATACCCTTTTATTATTCCTATATTAAAATATAACAACAAAATTTCAATTGAAATGAATTTGTAGGGTCATCGAATACAACGTGCGGGAGTCAGTGAGATCGACAACAGACATATTAATTAGGCAAAAAAGGGCATTAAAGAATATATAAATTATGTATCATTTTCGCACTATAATTGCTAGGCAAACAGTTTAAAACAAGGTCTGTTTTTGAATGCAATGTAAAACAAAGATACGCAAAGCTTTTAAATGATTGTGGCTTGTGTGCTTTCAAATGAACGATACAATTCTTTGATATGGGAACGTACATGAAGACCACGGGGCGATAAAATCGAATTGACATTTGTCTTTTCTTTTGATGTCAGTTAATTTCTCACGAAACATATTTTTTCATTAAGCGTTCATGACAAAACTAAATGTAACAAATATGGAGAAGGCACGTGGTAGCGAAAATGAAAGAGTATATACAATTAACGCATGAAACTAGGCATTGTCAAAGAAAAAGCCATTTGAAGTATAATATATGAATTCAGAAGTGAGAAAAAAAAACTGATTAAAACCTACGGCGAATTCGGCTTAATATCGTAGACTCTGTGTAATCAAGTGATAACATCCTGATAATTTTTCAGGTTTTGTTTGCATTTGTTTTGCTTTTGTGTCTGTTTTGCCATGTTTTGTTTTTTTGTTAGATATTATATTTCACTAAAATCCAAATTTTGTTACAGAATTCTTCAAAAAATGGTCTGTTATTGGAAGTATGAAAGTGTTGATTGTCTCTTAAAAATCAACCACCAAAATAAATGGAGATTTAAAACATGAATGCGGCCAGTGTTGTTGACTTTAAATAAGTATTACACGCCTCTGGGCCGAAAGGCAACAGTGAATAAAGCCTATTGTTATATTCCAGAACCTTGTTCTACTTCGAAAAACCCCCAACATTGGGTTTAATCCAAGAAATGTTACTTAGGCTGATAGAAATTAAACTTTTAAACTCCTAGAGACTGCTTTAGCAGCAGGTCTCTGTCCGGCGTTTTACTCTACACTGTCGGATGTCAGGTGGGACAATTCCTGCTAGGATGTTAACATACTTAAATCTTCGTCTTCTTAAATAAGGGTTTAAAAGAGAGAAAGAGAGAGAGAGAGGAGCGGTCAAGGAAACTCCTAGGTAGAAAGGGTTATTGCAGTACCCCGTGTGTTCAAGACGAGGTTACGCTAAGCTAACGTTTGGCTTCACGATTGCGTAGATAGAGAGCACACTCAGTGGTCTGGATGGATTTGCACGTAGTCTAGTGGTTTTTTTTTCTTCATGATAAGGAGTGAGTTCATCAAAAGACTTCGGCGCGTCTCTCTTCAACAACTGTCTCGTCGTTAGTTTCGTGCAAGTCCAAATCACAGTGGAGATCCGTCTTTAACCAGCTGATAGTTTCATGGGTTGATCAGGCCTGGGATTCCCTTGGGAGACGTGTAAACCTCACAGTCATCTACGATGTGGCTAATGGTTTGTGGTATCCACAATCGCCGTTTGGTGATGGTTCTACTCCGATCTTGTGAAGGACGTTCTTTGTAAGACCAACGCCAGTTCTGAGTCTGTTGAGGTTGAACCCATGCTTTCCTATCAAGGTCACAGCCTTTGGGGTTGCTAGAGGGCTGTCCACAAAATGCTTTAGGTCAAGTAGAGGATGACCATTGCTCAAACCATCTGTCATTGATCCAAGATGATAGATAGGGAACTGTGACTGCAGTGTCATGGATGGGTATAACAAAGTGATTAGTGGAATTCTCTGATCCTCAAATCAAAGGGTGTTGGTGGTGGCACTAGGCCACCAGGTTCATCACATTCTTGGCGAGCTTGATAGTTTAAGGTCCTCTAAGGTTTGCAGAGCTATGCCAGACAGATTGGGAGGGTATTCTAAAGGCGTTGCCAAAAGGCAAAACACTAAACAAGTCAATTGCATCATTCAGAAAGACATCAATCTTGGTGATGTACGCTGTGACTCCATTCTGGTGCAGCGTTTCAGCAGTGGAGATGCCAAGGCAACAGTTGATTTATTGGAGGTGTCAAAGGATGCACCCCATCCAGTTCCTGCGCGCATTCTGAGGAGGTTGACACGAGCCTGCGCCTTGGCAGCGACTGCCTTGGTGTGGTGATTGGAAAGTAAGGCTGCGGTCCATTGTGACACCAATGTACTACGGTGTTGGGTCATGTGACAGTTTTTCTCCATCTAGAGTGAGTTTTAGTCTCTTTGCGCATCGATTGCCAGGAGGGGAAGGAACACAGTGTATTTATACAGTTGAAATCCCGCAGACGAAGGAGCTCGCTGAATACTGGAAGGGAGTTGAAGTCTGCCTCAGCTGGTGTGGCTTATAGATGTGGTGAAGTGGGTTACCATTGCTTCAAAGTTTTCCACTGGATCGGCAACGAAATTCATTGAAGATTGCAGGGTTGATCCCAATTGCATGCCTTGCTTCACATAGGAAAGCGATACCAGCTTGTTGTGCAGGAATGAAGCAAATAAGGACAAAACCTTCGATTTGCAGCTTCTCTTCGGATTCGCAGTGAGTGTCTTGGAGGAGGATGTATCACTCGGTTCTCCCTGGAGAGCTGTAAGATTAATGTCAAGCTTAGCATGGGTGAGACCCTCAACGTTCAGTGAGCAGGCATACAACACTTGGTTGCTTGCCATAAGGGAAAGTTCTCTGTGAGTAGCTCAGCCGCTTAGAATTGAGGGTGGTTCTTTAAGATGTTCACTGTGGTGTTTTAAAACACGAAGTTTGGACTTAGTTGTTGAATCAGTTAGCCACAACAGGTGATGTGACTTAACAGGGCCGCCGCGAAAGAGGAAGGCTTCAACATGACCCCAACAACTGTTCTGATCTTGCGTGCTGATTCCGCGAACCGTCGCGTACATAAAGCAACAGGTTTATGCACTTCTAGGTTGATCGTTATTATAGATTATAGCCCATTACTTGAGCCTACGCCACGGATCTTTCGCTCCTAGCTGGACAAAGAACATCATGTTTGCAAGCAATCCTTTGATGAGATCAGTCAAGAGGATTGTCCTTGATGAGTTCCAAGATCTATGGAGGGGTATAACATGTGTCATAAGCTGCGGACGAACACGAATATTGATGTGTTGAGTTAAGCTGAGTAGTGCTCGATTGCTGTGATGGGGAAATATGATTGTTCTGTTATGTTCTGTTTCCAACTACTGGTCCATTCATTACAAAACTTGCTGCAAGATTTTGGGAAGGTTATCCCCAAGAACTACCTTTCATCTTAATCTCAACAAAGTTCTAATCAACCATCAATTTGGCTTTCTTCCGAAGTCTTCCAATGCTGCATAGTGCAGTAGTGTCCACTGTAAACGAGCCTCGACCGTTTGCCAAACCCAACGAGCGCAATCATTTGTGACTGAACCATCATATATTTGGACCTATATTACTGTTCCACTTCAGAGGCCCCATCCAATCACTGATCAATGACCAGGCTATGGATGAGCGATTACCCACCACTGTGTGCATGAACATTGGCGAGTAGGCATGTTTTTACACATGTTACAAGCCTTGTTAGAAATGGTCGTTTCGGATCTTTTGTGCACCAGATGTAACCAAATTACACCACCTTATAGAACATAAGATTATCTTGGTTGTCAGCTTCTAAGAAGAGTATAGGTCTAACCGTTTGTCCATGGTGCCCTCTTTAAATCTGCCCAGCAATCACTGGTGATTTTTGCCAAAGAGTTAGCATTATACCCTACCAAAAATTACACTCTTTATAAACCATTTTCAAGGATTTTCTGAATGTTCTTCATTATCCAACAGCTCACCGGAATATGGAGTCTAGTTCAATTTCATCACATTTACATGTGACGACCAAATAAGGAACAACATTACACTGCCCAAGTTGGCTCACCTTCCCTCTCTGCCTGCCCCATTTCCCTCTCGTCATCATACTCGTGGCTCAGGCCCTGCTGTCGAAGCAACGTTTTTCTGTCAAAGTCTAAATTTTGTAAGGCGAATAATGCTACCTTACAAAAAAGCAAGTGCTGTAAATGCAGCATACAGGTTTTTTTTGGGTAATTGCGGTGCTTGACATCTCTTTTGCACCAAGTACGTATCAATAAGTCGTGCCCGGAATACAGATGACGATTCACTCATATTTGACCGTAACACGGATGATTATGAGTGACTGGGCAGTTGGGTGCAATTAAAGAAGAAAAAAAGGCATCGATAGCAATCCAAGTGAAAAGGGCCTTAGATAACATTTGATCAATGACAGAATACAGTGTCTTTGACAAGGTGTCGTTATTCTCTCAACAGCGTTTTCCGATTCAGAATGTCAAATCTTTACCCATAGCAGATAGTCCGCCAAAAAAGGACGGAAAATGTGGATTGTTGGGTCAATAATGTTATTTTAGCAGAATAATATTGTACAGCTGAGCAGATGATATCTTATACTGTTTGCGTTGGTTTAACAAAACACCTAGGTAGAAGGCTGATACGACACAAAATAGCGTGTCGTCAGTATTGCCAAGAGCGCCCTGAGGTGGTTGTTATTGATGAAGGCCGGTCTCATATATTATGACAAGTTTGATTCGGTTCGATTTATTACCCCCAAAGGAATCATCTTACTACAGGTGATGAAAATATCGCACGCTTAAAGATTAGAAGATACAATTAACCCTTTTATATTCCTATATTAATATATAAAACAAAAAGTCAATTGAAATGCAATTTGCTTAGGGTCATCGAAATACAACGTGCTGGGAGTCAGTGAGATCGACAACCAAGACATATTACGTCAGGCAAAGGGATTAAAGAATATTACATATGTATAATTTTCGCACTATTTTTAAATTTTTGCTATGGCAACAGATTTAAACAAAGGTATGTTTTTGAATGCAATGTAAAACAAAGATACGCAAAGCTTTTAAACTGATGGGTGCTTGTGTGCTTTCAAATGAACGATACAATTCTTTGATATGGGAACGTACATGAAGACCACGGGGCGATAAAATCGAATTGAATTTGTTTTTTCGTTGTATTGTAATAATTTCCGAAATATTTTTCATTAAGGTTCATGACAAACCTAATGTAAGAACATTAGGAGGAAGGACACGTTGCGTATCGATATGAAGATGTATATGTACAATTAAACGCATGAACTAGCATTGTCAAAGAAAAAGCCATTATTTGCAGTCTATCAGTATAAGATATGAATTCAGAAGTGAGAAAAAGAAAAAACAACGCATTAAACCTACGGCGAATTCGGCTTAATATCAGTAGCAGTGTGTAATCAAGTCGTATAATCATCCGAAATTTAAGGTTTTGTTTTGCTTTGTTTTGCTTTTGTTCTTTGTTTTTGCATGTTTTTTTTTTAGAATTATATTTCACTAAATCCAATTGTGTTACAGAATTCTTCAAAAAAATGTCTGTTATGGAATCTGAAAGTGTGATGTCGTATTAAAATAATCAACCACAAAAGAAATAAAACATGAATGAGGGCAGTTGTTGTACTTTAATAAGTATTTACACCGCCTCCTGGGCCGTAAAGCAAAAGTGAATAAAGCCATTGTTATATAGGAACCTGTTCTACTTCGAAAACCCCCAAATTGGGTTTAATACCAAAAAATGTTACTTTATGATATAAATCAGAGACTGCTTTAGCAGCAGGTCTCTGTCCGGCGTTTTACTCTAACACTTGTCGGTGTATGGTGGAGCAATTCCTGCTAGGATGTTAAAATCTTAACTCTGAGTCTCTTCATAAATGGGCTCTTAAAGGAGAGAGAGAGAGCGGTCAAAGGTAACTCCTAGGTAGCAGGGTTATTGCAGTACCCAGTGTGTCCAGACGAGGTTACGCTAAGCTAACGTTTGGCTTTACGATGCGTAGATGGAAGCACACACGTGTCTGGATGGATGGCACGTAGGTCTAGGTGGTTTTCTTCATGAGTGGGTTCATCCAAAGCTAGGGCGCGTCTCTCTTCAACAACTGTCTGCATCTTGTGGTGCTGATTCCGCGAACGTATGCGTAACAATAGCAAACAGGTTTTCTGCACTTCTAGGTGATCGTTATTATAGATATAGCCCTTCTTGAGAATACGCCATCGGCTCTTCTCGCTCCTAGCTGGACAAAGAACATACTTTGCAAGCCAAATACTTTGATGAGCTCAGTCCAGCAGATGTCCTTGATGGTCCAAGATTGATGAGTGTATACTTGTGTCATAAGCTGCGGGACGAACACGATCCTGGATGTGGTTGAGTTTAAGTGAGTATCGTACTCGATTTGCGTTGATTGTAGGAAATCATTGTTCTGTTATGTTCTGTTTCCCTACTAATGTCAATATCATACAAAAATTGTCTGCAAGATCTGGGAAGGGTATCCACCAGCCACTACCTTTCTATGCTTAATCTCAACAAGTTCTATCTAATCAACCATCAATTTGCTTTCTTCCGAAGTCTCCACGGCTGCATAGTGGCCGTTAGTGTTCCACTGTAAACGGGTGCTCGACTTTGCCCCACCAAACCAAACATCTGTGGACATGAATCCATTCATATATTTGACCTTATATAAATGATTCCCACTTGACAGGGCACCACATTGGCGAGTAGACTGTTTTTTGACCACATGTGACAAGCCTGTTGGAAATGGTCGTTCGGGAACTTTTTAAGCACCATATGTCAACCACAATGACACCACCTAATAGAAAATAAGTATTATCTTGGTTTGTCAGCTTCTACAAGAGTAGGTCTAACAGTTTGTCCATGGTGCCCTCTTTAAATCTGCCCAGCAATTCCTGGTGAGATTTTTGACCTAGAGTTAGCATATACCCTACCAAAATACCCACTCTGTATAAAACCATTTAGGATTTTTCTGAATTTTATTACCCTATAAAATTAATATGTTATTGATGATCATATTATTTACAATTAGGCTTTAACAAGAAAATCCTGCAGGTCGTGAGAACTTTTCTCGCAACGACGTGAGTTTTCTCATGTCCTAAGCGTTAAGCACAGAGTACGGGGGGCCCCAATTTGACAGTCATGGGCCAAATGAATGCATGTGTGCACGTGAATAGGGGTAAAATGGACATAAACTGCAAGAGGGATGCCCTCCTCCGGCCTAATGATTGTTAATGAGCATCTCTAAAGTCGGAAAGTGTGGCTGTAGCCTTATTAGACTTAAGCAAGGTCTTTGACAAAGTCCCCCCATGCCATCTTTTGCGTAATGCGTTCGGTGGGCTCACTGGTCTTTCTTTGCTGGCTTTATAACTTTCGGACCGAACACAGCATTTTTCCGTCCAGGCATTTTTTGATCTGTCCCTGTTATGTCTAGTGTTCCCCATGGCTCTGTCTGGGGCCGCTACCTTTTTATTATCTGCATCAATGATAGTTCTTAACTGTATTTCTCTAAACAGTTCTTGGTCTTATGCTGATGGACACCACCCCATACAAAACCTAAAACTGGTTACAAACAACGCATCTCACTTACAATGCCAGGCAAGGACTAAAAACTCATGGTATTTCACCAAGATGAACACCTTTCCTAATCTCTGTCTCAGCATGAATCAACAGTTTCACTCTTTCAAAATTCCTTGGTACTTCCACATCTCTGAAAAATGATCCTGGAATTGAACCGTGGACTTGCAAAAAAAGATAGAAAAACCATACGATATATACACAGGGCTTTTTGTAACTAACGCCACACGCCGCCGTTTCCGCCGGGACCCGTTCGCTGGGTAACGCATCACTTGAGTACAGCCAGTATCACTCGGGCAATCTCTTAAACATTACGCTAACACCAGGTACTCAGCGATTGCCTGTAGAGTCATTCTCCAGTCCTGATCTCTCCCATGAAGATCCCCTCTTTGCTTCCAAATCTTCCTACCCATCTAAGAGCTTGACATTGCTGTCGTTGCCATTCTCTACATAGATCTTAACCGCTTTGCTTTCTCATAATCCCTGCACGTCTAACACCTAGAACCAGCCACGTCCAACTCAATAGCTCTCTCCTATTCTCATCTCTTTTGATCCACACCTCCGCAGGCCATCTCCTTTCAAAAAGGCCTTCGTTGTATGAATTTGCTCCCACATGTGGAACTTTGGTCAGTTGTACTCCCTAAAAGCGTCAAAGCGATCTTTGCCTACACTTCTTGTAGCGAGGTAGGTAGATTTTTTTATCTATTTCGTCTGGTCCATTTTTTTGCGCTTTACAGCCCTCACGTCGTTTCATTTTGTTGTAGGGCTGCCCTCTTATTTTTGCGTGTGTTGTATGACATCCCTTAATTTTAATGCTATGTCACTATTGGGTTTGTCCTTGCTTATAGACCAATTTAACATAAATAAATAAATTAAACTAAATTATGTGTGGTGTTCTTCAATCACCGGGCGCAATTACGATTTTCTAGACAGCTGTGTTAACTGTCAATTGGGGACGTTTCTATGTTAATTATGGGACGGACTGTTTCCTAAGACCTCAAAGGTCAAATTCATGACTTAGACTTTAAATACACTCAATACAAGGGCATTTTTGTCAACTTTTTTAAATTGTATACTAAATTGCGAAATGCACCCTTGTAATTGTCCAAATATCGGCTAGAGGTTGAGTGTAATAACCTGCAACTCATTCACCTACTTCTCAGTAACTACAACCTCAATAGCATCTAGAGTGAAACTCATAAGTATTGTTCTGTCCACTTTAAGGAAACCGGAGTTTGAATGCTCACTCCCTGCAGGAGCGAATTTCTAAAGCCCTTTTTTTTCCCCCAAAAGTTAATCAGTACTTGATTTAACGTTTCAATTTTTTAGAAAAAATATTATATTATGGCAGCGTGGTTTAAGTGATAATCATATGTCGCAGCGATTTCAGTACAAAAACGTCGAAAGTCTTAGGTCATTAAAAATATTGATGAACTTGAAAACCCCAACGTGTGGGAAAAAACCAAAAGGCTGCATTTTTAAAATTATTACAAGAACTGGGTAGTAATCAGATTGTATTGCTTAAAAAATTGTGCGTGTTGTATCAATTTGACTCTACTAAAGTAAGAAGCGGTTAGGTTTTATCAAAACAAAAACTGTTGATAGTGATTATAATTCCCCAGCACCAAGTTGGCTTTATTAGAGACAATTTTTTAGAGACTAGTGAAGTACACAAAACAGACTGAAAAGGCCATGGTTAAACTGATAGATTAAAAAACTTAAAAATTAATGATCGTGATAGAGCATACAAACTGGGCGTCGTCAAAAGCTAAAAAAAAAAATGTTCGAAAATGAAATTCAAAGAGACAGAAATATGATAAAGCAAAAGTGCAAATTAATGAAAAATAACATGAAGGTTAAAACAAATAACCCTATAGAGAATGGCCATAGTATGTCAAAAATCTTACAGGTTCAGAGCAAAATTCTAGTCCTCAATATGGGTATTAACCTTTCCAAAGACCCCAGACAACTTGCAGAACTGATAAACAAACATTTCGCTAGTATTTGTAAGAATGCCACAATTAGATCTTGCTAATTTGCCAGCATACAGGCCCCACTGCCCACACCTGTCTATACACTCTAGGGACAGTCCCCGTTATGTTTTGAGAGGATAAAGACTACACAAAGCAACCCAATCCGAGTGATTCCATCTAGTAAACTAAAGATTGTGGGATTAGTTATGCCCGTGACTCATATTTTAATGTTTGTTTACAAGAAGGGGTCTTTCCTAATGTTGGAAGCTGTCTATCACACCAATCTTCCAAAGTCCAAAATGCCAAAACACTTGACAAAATTACGACACCGATAGCTCTTACATAAATTATTTGGGAAAGTTTTTGAGAAGTTCTTGGCTGATTGGACGTTAGATGATATTTGTGGCCAACAGTGATGAGCAATTGGTAATATAACTGACGTTCTACAATACATTTTGGTTGATCTTGTTGACACAGTCCTTAGGGGAATTGATAAGCCAGTGTCATTTAACCCTCTTTATGTGCCATTCCGGATTTTACTAGGCTTTAGACAGGTTAATCAACCATAATATTGCAATTAGTAAAATTAACTTGACTTAGGGTTGCCGTTCGACACACCAAATTACCTTTGTATATGCGTCTAAACAGATCGCAACTAAGACTGTAAAAATCAAGGGCACAGCGTCCACACCCCTCCAGATATGTGGTGGTGTTACACAATGTTGTTGCCGCCTTCCCGGTACCCAATTTTGGGCCGGCCGACCTTTTTTTCTGCTATGTGGCAAACGATTCTGCTAGTGATGCACAACTGCGGTGGAAGTGTGTGGACAACTGAACCTGGAGAGTTATCAATGTAAAAACTCAAAATAGATATTCTAATTGCCAAGAGGATCTTGTCAGTTGGGGGCGTGGTGTAATAGAAATGACATGCTTCCAAAGCCGGGGAAAATGTTCAATACTGCATATAGTCGTGGAAAAACAAACCACAATTTCCAAATTTGTATAATTAATGGCAAAAGAAACAACTGTTAACTCCACATATTCTATTAACGTGTTGGGGTGTTGTGACAGTCAAAACAATTTCGCAGTTGGGATATTCAGGTTAGTGAGATGATCAAGAAGGCTTCAAAACGAAACTATATGTAGTATGTTCTGAAACGTTTTGGTGGCGCTTCTGTAGATGATCTGTCTTCGTGTTCTTCCAAGTATATGTTTCGCCCAGTATTAGAATATGCTTGACCCTGTAGCACACTAATCTTACTACATCACCCAGCCAATCAGAGATCGAGATAATTCAACAAAAGAGTTTGCCGTCTGGTCGGCTCATTTGGAGACCGAGATACGAGTTCATATGCATGAGGCCGTTACAACGTTTAGATTGACTTTCCCTCAATGCATAGGCAAGCCGAACAGCTCCTCCGAGCGTTTGAACAAACATTTTTACAGTCTGATAGGCATAGGATCCTATGCTTCATGCTTGCTACAAGGGCTAGAAGACATGGCAGACACCTTAGAGGTTTGCAACAGTTGGGTATGCCTAAATGCAGGACAAAACGGTTATAGGAATTCAACCACCCAGCAGTTGCTTGACGCCTTTAAATGTTGATACTTAAAGTCTGGGGGGTTTTTTAGGCTATTTTTGTGTTCGGTGGTGTGCTGGGTGGGGTGTGGGTTGGAGGTGTGCGTCCAGCATCGTGTGCTTGTCGTGGTGAGGCGCGAGGGTATGTGTGGGTGCAGTGGAGTGTGTTTTGTATGCTCGCTGCCGGGGTTTGGTTGGGCAAAGAGTTCCATCATGTACCCTTCAAATCGAGACATGTAACAAATTCTTTGATTTTCTGTCCTTAGGGTTCGGGTATTTGTTGTGTTAGGCCATATACAGGAAAAACATTGATTTGTTTCTGTGGGATTTTCAAAGGAGGGGGGTAAATATGGAACTCTTCACGGGGGATGGTTGTTTGTGTGGTTTGTGGATGTGTACTTGCATTTGGGTGTGTGTGGGGGGGAGTGTTGGGAGAGGGTATGCGCGATTAATACATTTTTAAGCAGTATGTATTAATTTTTAAATTATTTTTATCATGATTTAATGTAAGATATTTTAAATATATACATGTATTTTAATGTAATATCATAGTTTTTCAGAGTTTTTCGTGCTTTGAGTTTGTTTTTAATAAACCGAAATAAAAAAATTTCAAAAAATCATAAATTAAAAAAATAAAGGGGATGGCATTTTTAGATTATGTTTCGCTTCCTATGGACCACAATCTCAGAAAACAACAGATTGAAAATCTTCAGCTAATATGCCCCAACCGTTTGGACTCATAGAAGTAAGTTTTAATCGAACGGGCCCCACGGATGTCGGAAACATCAGGCAGACCTTTTTGTCCATAACTTCTGAAGGAAACAAACGAGGGATCTAAAATTTTCACGGGGTTATGAGAGAAGAGAAAATATGAGTCGGCTCTTTCTGGCCACAAAATAGTAAAAGTGAGGGTAGTGCGCAGAAGGTCATATTGGGTAAGGTTGAGTGCAACAGCCTGAGAACTCAATAACCTAACTAATCGGTATACAACCGCCAGACAGTAGGCATTTAGCATGCATGTGCATTGTTCTGCTCACTTAAGGAGAATATGTTCTGACATGTGAAATAATTTAGGGCGTATCTCTTAATACCCTTCCCCGATTTTTTCAAGTCATTTAATGAGTTAATTTATTATGTAACAAGAAAAGTACGTTGTTTAGTAAGTTAATATATTTTCTTACGTCGGAAAGGAAGGTTTTATGGTAACCTCTTAATGTGCTCGTTTACATGGATCTATATTCATAAACTTAACTGTGACCCTTAACGTACTTATATGTTCCATGTTATACCATATGATAATTCAATGTGGCAGTAAAGTAAGGTTATCCATTTTGCGTGGTCTTCGCTTTCTTAAAAACAGAGTGATTAATGATTTGGGATGCTTTACATTCTATAACTTAAGGGAGACACGCTTTTCAAACCGTACAATATAATCGCATGTAATCCTCGTTTTTAACCTTCACACCTTTCACGTCAATTAGACGAACGTAAATGATTTAGTTGTCAAATGAGCTATTTTAGACCTCAACTCAGGGACATGTTCCAGCGCGTATTGACCAGCTATTGAGCCAGGTAACAGCGATTTCATGGGCTTTCATGCTCTACGTAAAAAATAACGCATGTTTGCGTGATCTTCCGAATGACTGAATCCTTTCACAGAAGGACTTTGTTTTCCACTAATTTCCAACATACGTAAGATAAAAACAGTACATGCACCTGGTTTACATGAAAACTTCATATGTATCTGAAGGGGGATCTTTTGCTTATCTTCTTTTCTTCTTCGCATCATGATAAGTGTTATGACATTTGTGTCTTGCCAAAAACAATGGATAGTCACTGTGCATACATCGATTGGATCTCGTTACGTACTTACAACAGTCATCGAACTCCTCCTTTTTAAAGTACTACACAACCATATGCAACAAATGTTCAATTACCAAACAGAAATCCAATTGTGTTTGTGCATTTTGACACCGCCATTGGCGTCGATGTTTAGACTTGATGCAGATCAATCAATCAATACAAAAATAAACCACTTTTTACTGCTAGATGTTCTGAAACGTTTTGGGGCTTCTGTAGATGATCTGTCTTCGGTCTTCCAAATATATGTTCGCCCAGTATTAGAATATGCTTGCCCTGTATGGCACACTAATCTTACTAATCACCAAGCCAATCAGATCGAGATAATTCAAAAGCGTGCTTGTCGGATCATTTTGGGAGACCGATACGGTTCATATGATGAGGCGTTACAAACGTTAGATTTACTTTCCCTCGATGATAGGTGTGAACAGCTCCTCCGAGGTTTTGGAACAAACATTTTTAAGTCTGATAGGCATAGGTCTATGCTTCCTGCTACAAGGGCTAGAAGACATGGCAGACACCTTAGAGGTTCGCAACAGTTGGATATGCCTAAATGCAGGACAACACGGTATAGGAAATCAACCATCCCAGCAGTTGTTGACCGTTTAAATGTTTGTACTTAAAGTATGGTGGTTTTGGGCTATGTTTTGTGTGTGGTGTGTTGTGTGTGCGTGTGCCTGTGTATGTACGCGTGTGCGTGTGCTTGTGTTGTGAGCGCGAGTGTATGTGTGGGTGCAGTGGAGTGTGTTTTGTATGCTTGTGCGGGGTTGGGCAAGAGTTCCATATGTACCCCTTCAAAGTTCTATACATGTAACAAATTCTTTTATATTTTTGTCCTTAGGGTTAGGGTATTTGTTTGTGTTAGGCCATAAATAAAAAATGATTTGTTTCCTGTGGGATTTTAAAAGGAGGGGGTACATATGGAACTCTTTCCCGGGGTTGTGTTGTGTTTGTGGATGTGTACTTGCATTTGGGTTGTGTGTGTGGGTGCGTGTGTGAGTGTATGCGAGATTTAATCATTTTTATCAGTCTGTATTAATTTTTAAATTATTTTTAATAATGATTAATTGTAATATATTTTAAATATATACATGTATTTTAATGTAAATCATACGTTTTTCAGCGTTTTTCGCTGCTTTGTATGTTTTGTTTTAATAAACCCGAAATAATAAAAAATTCAAAAATCATAAATTAAAAAATTAAAGGTGGATGGCCCATTTTTTAGAATTATGTTTCCGCTTCCTATGGGCACATATCTCCGAAAACACCAGATTGAAAATCTTCAGCTAATATGCCCCAACCGTTTGGCTAATAGAAGCAAGTTTTATATCGTAATGGCCCACGGAATGGTCGAGAACACAGGCAGACCTTTTGTCCATAACTTCTGAAGGAAACAAACGAGGGATCTAAAATTTTACTTGGGTTATGAGAAAATATGAGTTGTCTTCTGGCACCAAAATAGTAAAATGAGGGTAGTGCGAGAATGTCATATTGGGTAAGGTTGAGTGCAACAGCCTGAAACTCAATAACCTACCTACATCGGTACTACACCGCAGAAGTAGCATTTAGAATCATTGCATGTGCATTGTTCTGTCACTTAAGGAGAATATGTTCTGACATGTGAAATAATTTAGGGCGATTTCTTAATACCCTTCCCCTTTTCAAGTCATTAATGATTTAATGTTCTTATGTAAAAGAAGTACGTTGTTTAGTAAGTTAATATATTTCTACAGTCGGGCAAGGAAGGTTTTATGGTAACATCTTAATGTGCGTCGTATTACATGGATCTATATTCCATACACTTAGCTGCATTAAAGTACTTATATGTCCATGTTATACCATATGATAATTCAATTGTTGGCAGTAAATGTAAGGTATACATTTTGCGTGGTCTTCGCTTTCTTAAAACAGAGTGATTTAATGATTTGGGATGCTTTAAATTTCTATAACTTCAGGGAGACCACGCTTTTTTCAAAACGTAAATTTCAAAGCATTTAATCCTCTGTTTTTAACCTTCAATCACCCTTTCACGTCATATTAGACGAACGTACATATTTAGTTGTTACAAATGAGATATTTTAGACCTCAAATCAGGACATTTTCCAGAGCGTATTTGACCAGCTATTGAGGTCACAGCGATCTTATTGCTTTCTCATGTACGTACAAGAATATAACGCATGTTTGCGTGATCTTCCGAATGACTGAATCCTTTCACAGAAGGGACTTTGTTTTCCAACTAATTCCAACATACGAAAAAAACAGTACATGCACCTGGTTTACCTGAACATTTCATATGTATCTGCAGGGGACTCTTTTGCATTATCTTCTTTTCTTCTTCCGCATCATATAAGCGTTCCGAATTTGTTCTTTGCCAAAAACAATGGAATTAGTCACTGTGCATACAATCGATTGGAATTCTTTACGTACTTACACCAGTCATCGATACTCCTCTTTTTAAATTTATGAATTGCGGAAAATGTCTGTTGTAAATTAATCTAAACTTTAATTCAAGTTCCGTCAAAATGGGACATCTTTGAAAATAGAATATACCCCGTATAGAAATATCATAGATGTGTTCAATTTAAAGCATGAAAACCTATAGAATAAAAACTTACCCTTTAGTTTACTTGTCCACAGCACAAAACAGGTATATAGAAGGAAAACACTTTTCGCCACTAGCGATAATAAAGATTGCGAAACACCCTAACATTGATAGTTAAAATAAAGTTAGAAAGTTCAATGCCTTTTATCTCAACAAAATATATATTGAGTAACACATGGTATGTATGATATGAATTATTTTTTTAAGTATTAGTTATTCTTTATGATTGTATAATAATTTATAAGGTTTGCAATTTATACCTCACTTCCACTTCGACCTGCTAATTTGTGACAAATATAATTAAATGACATTACCAATTGCATTTGTTTTGTTTCATTCTTCAGTCGTTACTGCAAAATATAATTGAGTCACATATGGTATAAAAGCCATTAATTGTTAATTTTTGTACTGGTTCTGCTTTAAGATTGATTTATGATTTATTATTGTTTGCAATTTGTACCCAATTTCATTACACGTACGAAATTCGATCTCTTAATATGTGGCAAATGCAATTTATACAATGAAATTACACCACAGAAGTATTCCCTTTTGCCAACATTTGTTTTCCTTCATTCTTCAGTCGTTCCTGATGTCATCTGAGACGTTTTGTGCAGTGAAACATTAAGATTACTTTACCACCAAGGTTTCCCTCATCACAATTAGAACAACAGCCATGATTTGTAATTTCTTCTCAGAGGAATTAAAAATAAAATTAGCCTTGCGATACCGTGATTTCATTACAGCCACCCTTTTTTCTACGAGTGTTTTGCTCAAGGAACTCATCGATAATTTTCGTAAATTTCTTTGGATTTTCTAGTGCCTTTATTTTGCTAATTTATAAACAGAGAATCGAAAACAAATCTCTTCTCAGGAGCACATTGATTTTATTGTTATACTTTCATAATGTAGTGTTAAGAAATGTGAAAACACATTTTCATTTGGATCTGAAAAAAAGGAACATTTTGTAGCAAAGACAGTTTTTAAATAAATGCTTAAACAAAAAACACAAAACCGATGAACTAGGGTGCCTGAAATAGCAGTAATAAAGGTATATATTCTTTTTTAAGTATACACAAACCATTGCGCAAACAAAATTCAATTACCAAACAGAAATCCAATTGTGTTTGTGCATTTTGACACCGCCATTGCGTCGATGTTTAGGACTTGTGCAGACATCAATCAATCAATACAAAAATAAACCACTTTTTACTGCTGTGGCAGGACCACCAGATGGAGATCGACTTTCAAATTTTTAAAATAACAAAATAATAGCTTAAAAAAAAAAAAAAAAAAAAAAAAAAATAGATTTATTTTTTAAAGGCGGCAATTTTAAAAAGTTGAATTGCTGACAGCTGGCATGAGCGTTATTGTTGGACCAGTTGATTGATCAGTCTTTTAAACCGACCCGCACAATATAGTTTAAAAGACTATCAGTCAGTTGGTCAGGAAATTAGCTATCAACTAGCTTTTGTCAACAGTATTTCTATTTAAAGGGCACACTTTACATAATATTGACCAATTTTTGGTCAAAAATGACATTACTAAGTTAGAGTTAGAGTTATTAGGGTTTGGTC
The DNA here is from genome assembly GCA_023653785.1 of Ophioderma brevispina. Taxonomy (NCBI): domain Eukaryota; kingdom Metazoa; phylum Echinodermata; class Ophiuroidea; order Amphilepidida; family Ophiodermatidae; genus Ophioderma; species Ophioderma brevispina. The sequence continues at coordinate 15,006 of JAMKCH010004908.1, read as the reverse complement.
AGATGCAACGCGGATATTTCGAAACAGTTGGAAAATTCGGAATTTTGCAAAAAAATATAAAGCTTTCAAATATCCCAATGTGAAAGGATTAAGCTGAGAATAATTCTTTTGGTACAAACATTGTGAAATTTACCATGAGGAGCAACAATACTTAATTCAGCCTATGTTTTATAGTGAAATTTTAAGGCAACTTAAAATCCCCTTGTTTTCCACTTTCAAGGTATTTCTATAGCCAAACAACAAGTAAAGAAAATATATTGGGGGGCCTTATCTATATGGAATCCACTCCAATGGTAGACGAATGTATGCTCCAAAAAATCTAATGTTGAACATTAAAGGTACGGTTAGTTTTATGTTTAGGGTTTTACGTCTAGTGAGTGAACCTTTGCGGAAAATGTGAGGTAATATAACAATCCAGCCTGAACAGAGAAATTCGCTCTCGGAACTTGGTCCGCGTGTTTGTTTTCAGAACAGCTACATCGGACGGAACATTTTGTTTCGCCGTTCCCCACATGATGCCTTTAAAAATTAAACAATGGCTTTATGAGTTTAGAATAGAACAATTAAATTACGATATAACAATTGATTTGGTGTTAGTACTGTTGGTAGCTTTATCCAATTCATTATTTTCCCATTAGTTGTAAGGGAAATAAATTTGGGTCAATGTGGACAAAATGCATATGAAAGAACCATTCATTAATTCTAATAAATTTTTGCATACGGTAGTACCTAAGTCCACCTTGTGAGCCACCACCGGTCAATGTTATATATGTGGCAAATAAGTTTATGCATCCTCCCAGTTGTGGAGAAGGGGGCGGGGGATCCGGAGGCCCTACTCATAATAGTAATAAAGGTGCGTGTTCCGGTCTTTGGGACCCACTCTTGATTTCCCCGGAAGGACAGTATCGATTGATCTCGCTGAAAGGGGCTACTATTTTCTCAATGTCGTCTGAAATTTGAGCCCAAAATCCAGTTTCATTCCAAAATATAAACTCACACAATTGCCGTTTAATGGTTAACCATCAATCATTAACACAGTTATTGAATAGGGCTTTGCAATCTGGATTATTGATTCTACATCAAAACCGCAAGTTGTTTCCCCGGGTGCTTGAAGGGGCGTATGTGCAAGGGCCTGGCTCTCATGTCAGGTAGAAACACAATAGACATCAAATTGAAACAAGCACCTTTACCGGTGCATTTTGTGATCAGATGTTTTTTTTACAAAATATCTTGGAAAAATAATTATTTTTCAGCATGGGATTCCGGAACCTCCAATCCCCCACCCCTTCACGTAAAGGCAAGTCGATAGATCACTTTTTGAAAAGCGCCTCAATAAAAAAAAAAACAGGTGCATGATCAGTACCAGGAAAACTATACCTTTTAATGTAAAGCTCGAACTTCGTAAGTGTAGCATTAAAATGAATTTTATAGATCTCTATAATATAACTCCACGGGCCGCTAAACGCGTTATCCAAACAAAATAGCCGGAAAATAGAGCCTATAAGCCGATCATCCATTCGTGTTCCGTTGGTTCAGCAAGTTCTATAACATTATCTTCGTGGGTTTGTGCTATTTTGCTAAGATATTTCACGGGTTTCCGCGTTGCCGTTGAATTGGATTGGGGTCTTCAAAATTACAAATCCCCTCTTTGAGCAGGTATGGTTTACTAGTCAAGCCAACCACCAACTAACCTCACCTAAAACACAAAAAACGCACCCCGCGCGGCGACACACCCCCACACCATAATGTTACACAGACAGCACACAAAAAAACACCAAACACCAAAAATGTGATCTAGGGACAATGATGTCCTGTCTAATGTATAAAGGTTACTATCAATGCTATTTTGTGAAGACACCCCGCAATTATGATTTTTCAATTGACATTGTTGTATTAATTAAATCATGTTAAATATAAAATGTATGAGTGAGGAGAACTGAAAAATATTAATTATAAACTTGCAAGTGTTTTACAATAAGCATGATTATCTGATGACCTAGTTCTAATCGGACTAGTGTGTGAGAATCTGGCGTAAGAACATGTCAGAAGATGTTTGCCATAAGAGGACAATAGGAGCACCGTGTCTTATATTTTCCTTCTCAGAACTGTACAGAGGTTCTTGGTTATAGAGGAAGCAAGCAAGATTCACACAGGTGATGAACAATAGACTTTGAGTAATTGCTATGTCAAAAAATATCAGGTGCAGGGATTGGATTTCTCCGAACATGTTTCAGCGAACGAAAAGGATGTGAAAATTGCGACTGGTATTTGCTTGTTTTGTTGAATCATGGGAAAATTGCTAAGGACAAACTCTGTGACACGTCTTATTATTGCCAGTTGCCAAGAGATTTAGTCGAGTGTAGACCTCCGAAGAGAGGGGAGAACTTTGCATAACATTATAAAATGTTATATATTTATATAATTCTGTAAAGTGGCAGATCGTCAGAGCTGCACAAAATTTGGGACTTTGGGAAAAAAAGGTTTACCTTGCTACCAGCCCGGCTGTGTATTTGCATGCTGCCTACAAGAGATTCACCTTTAATGCACGGAGTACCTGTATGGACATTAAGATGCAGTTATACTCCAGTTTTGCCTTTCCCCCCCCCAAAAAAAAGTCTACGGAGTTGAAATTAATCGGCGGTCTAGGGACAAAAGGACTTTTGAGATCGCTAAACGAATGAACAGTGCCAGCAAGAAATGTGTACGCCAAGATTTAATGTGACCTGATTCTACAAGGACCCCTGGTTGACCCACACCGAACTTTGAACTGAAATTAATGGATCATGGTTTAATTTGATTTTAGTAGGTAAGAAAATATAATTAAGGGTGTGCAGGTTAAGATTGTATTTCGTGATTAAAGATGATCAGATATAGTTTATGTATTTAAATCATGTTTTGATTTACATCTTGGTCAATCAACTTCTTAAAATAGTCATTCTGAATCTGTTTTAGAACCCTCGGGAGGTTACTTCTTGCCCTGGGCACGTCCCGTACATCTTAGTTTATTAAACAAAACACGTAAGTACCCATCCGAATTAACGGAATCCCCAATATTTTAAGTGTTTGAACCGCATATTCCACCGGGCTTGCGTCCCCAGGCAAATTTCTTTTTCACAAAGGCAATCCAACTCTTTCAACCCCTACAATCAGAACAGGCGTGGAATTTTTGGATATAAGTGACGCCGAAGCAGCCCCATTCTAAGAGAAAAAAAACCCCCCCCCGTTTGACGCGAGGTCGCCTCATGAGCATTGGCCACCTGGACAGACATGGACGGTGTGGAAGGCTTCATATCTTGATGATATTTGCAAAGAGAAGCAATCATGTACAGGATCATGTCTGTCATTTGAGAAATGGATGTAATGAAAGAATGCCGGAAATTAAAACTTCATCCATGATAATTACATTCACCATCAGGCATCGCTGCTGAGAATTTTAAAAGAATACAATAACGATTATTCTACGCTTATATCGTACGAATACAACAGGATTTCAATAATATCTGGACTTCATATAACGCGTCATCACAAATTATGTTACAAAAAGAGGCTAAAATTCCCCAGGGTGGAGACATTTTTTAGAGATACGCCAAATGAACAGATGCGCTAAGTACCGTGATTTTTGGACATTCACAATCAACCGACAGTGTGTATAATTACAATGAACTGAAGTGTGTCTTAATTGTGACTCTTTTATTAATTCACCATTTTATTGTAATCATGTAAATGTACAAGTAAACATGTCCTACTATTTCGAGTATGTCATTTCTCTCGCTTCCGAGTCGTTTTTCCTTAATTAATTCCCCTGATTTAATATTTTGTACACCGACCGGTTATTGCCCCGCCCTTAAAGGTATATCGTGCAATGCGGTTGCTTGCATGAAGATAATAATGGGTTTATAGGCCCAGTCTAATGAGACAAGCGGGTTCCTTACATGTCGAAGGATGCGTTTGGTTCGACTAGGTTCAAGTGCGATACCACGAAACCTTACAACAGACTGACCCACAATTATTATAAAAGTGATGAGCTGCTTGAGGACGTACCTAGTGTCGGTTTGTGCATTTTATACATGTGCTTTTATTCCAATACCCAAACGGCAGTTATCTATGAGTGGTAATCTCGCCAAGTCATCGGGATAGTCACGGGTATGACAAGTGAGGCACACTTTACAAATGATTCGATAAAGCCCGTTGAAATAATCCCTGTAATGTCGGCAATTGAATAATCGCAAGAGAAAAGTAGTCGATTTGGGTACCGCAAACCCTGAGGAAGGAAATACTTGAGAAGTTCTAGTAGTTGAAAGTTTTCTTTGAAATTGCGAGAAATTCTAACTTCAAGGGACGAATGCAGACAGCAATAGAGAAGGAAAAGGGCTTATCGTAGGATTTTGGACACGATCAAAACGAGGGTGCTACAGGACATGTTCCCATAAGTTAGCAGTGAATGATTGAATCGATAGGGCTATTGCCCATCTACATTATCAAGATTTATCAAAGAAAGGAGTCCCCGAATTAGATACGGTTCACAAATGTGAGCTAGGATGGGATAGGAACAATTTCGCATCAATACTGCGAATTAAAAAATGTCCGTCAACATCTTTGGTGCTACATAAAAGTCTTGTCGTGTAGGACAAAGAAGCGATAATTTGAATAATAGGACCGTGCCGGTAAACGTTAATGCGTTGAAACTTTAATATGACACATGTTGGAAGTAGTTGGGGGCGTAAAAAGGGTCCCTTTATTCGAAATGCTAAATTTGCACCACTTTGCTAAATAGAAAAAACAAATTCAAAATTGGTTAAGAAATAGTACAAAAATTCTTATGCGACATTCGTTGATCAAAGCACATTCATGTTGTAACAGCTCACTAGCATCCTCGAGAAAGTATTTCAAAAATGACAATGATTCGGCTTCGACAGAAAATCACACTTACGAATTTATTCAAAAGTACAATCGAATTCTCAGGTAAGAGTTGGTAAACAGTAATATATGATGGCCAAAGTTCGATGATATACAAAATGTCAACCTATCTTTTGAGTGAGTCGGGGAAAGAGGGGGGGGGGTGGGCGAGGCTGTGGATCACGAAACTGACTCCTTTCATTTTTACGATCATAATATATTCTGCAGTTTTTCTACATTCTAATATTTCAAATTTTCCCGAATAGGGCGAGAGCCCCGCACTCAGCAGTCATTTAATTAAACCTCTAATACACCACCGTGTACAGTTCGTCAACAATCCACACTTTACACTGTAATGTTGATATTCCAATGTTTGATAGTTTAGACCACACATGCAATATGTTTGTTACTTTTGTGCCACAAGTATTAATTAATAAAAATTAAAATATTTATGCAGTATACATGCATGATAATGAATTTAAATGATTCATGATTTTTTTCCTCATTTCTTCCAACCCGTATCCCTATGCACTTCGGCTTTCTAGTTACACATAAAGCACGGCTTTTTTTTTCAAATTGATGGAACCATAAAACTGGCTAATTAAACATATGATTTTGTTATATCTCTCTCGAATATTGCAAATCCGATATGATTCTGTTTAGTTTCAATTGGGCTGTTAAATATGAGGCGTTATATTTCATACTTTGCCTACACGATTTAAAAGAAACAATAAACATGATAACGGGAAGCTTACAGGGTGGAAACAAAGCGCGTTTGGACAAGCGAAGATAATTACTTTCTCTCTTGGATAAATTGCATTCGCCAAATCCGTCAGAGTTGACGTCATTTAGAAGCGGATATGAGTTTACTCACATTCTTCTTTATCTATTTACTTTATTTTGTTTTGGATATTATAACGAGTACCGATGCCTTTGGAATTGAAAAAGCAAAGGGTGTAGGAGAATGGCCAAAGCTGTATACGGTATCTGAACTGACTGTCTTCCGAAGGAAATAATTTAATAATACAGTATGGAAAAGGGATAAATGGATTATTACTTATATTGAGCATTTGTATCACCGATTGATTAATTTGTGTATTCAAATTGGGATCTTAACAAAGGCGGAGAGAAAATAAACTCTGGGCTTTGGTTTTTTTAATCCTCTATCTAGCAAGTTTAAACACAAATAGCGCATTTTTTAAAGAGGGTCCCCAAATACAATTTTGCCCCATTGTGTGGGAATTGTCTTGAAAAGATAGACGAACCAGCGTAACTATATTAGCATTAAGTGCTAATTGTCCCATGCAACAGGGAAGAGTTTTCGATGAGAACCCCTCGAATAAGAAAAACGAATCCTGGATGTATATAATGTGCTGTTTCGTAATAGCTATAGCTTATAGAAAAGTCTAAATATGATAATTTACTAATTCTAACCATTACATTTTGGATAAAGAGTGTCATAGGTCACAACCCCATACAACATATAATTTTATGGGACACTCTAAAAACAGGGCAACCCTTTCTGTGGTAAAATCTAAGTCAAAGTGATGTAAACCATGTATCAGCATTGTGTAAGGATGTACTGGTCCCTTACACATCAAGAGCATTGAATCAGTTGAACAATACACCAAGAGTGCTGAAGTAGTTGAAAGGTTTAAGAACTTGTTGAACCATTTCCCTTTGTGGAACTTGCCAGGACTTCTTGTATTCTTATGTTGCTTTGTAGCGGCTTAGTAGTGCAAATTTAAAGGGTTTTGTGGCGTGTGTGCAGTGATTGACTTTTTTGCCATGTTTAAGCCTTAATCAGCATAAATTAAGGGCCTTGTCCTTTTTAAAACAACATAGTAAAATATTTAGAGTGTATGAAAGGTTATCGCTAAACAAACCCTTATCTAAAATTAATGTGAGCGGTACTTGCATGTATTGCAATCGCCAATAGGAGGACGGTCCCAGCAACTGCACCTCTATACAAGTAGCGGTAATGACTTGGCAATCGAAATTTGTCGAATGGCGTTAAATCGGGGTAACATATAGTTGAGTTGACTTGAATCACGTGAATGAAACGTTTAGCCTCACACCAGGAGGCATCTTTTTTTTCAAGAACCGTTACTCAAAGTACTAGTACTATAAAATTACTATTTTATTATTTATAATAACTTGCAATTTTAAATGGGTCTATCAACTATTAAATAGAAAATATGCCTTGAAAACTATAAACACTCCTAAGTTTCGCCCGCTCCAACACCCGCATCGCTTACCGGGCACATGGCTGCATTGCGGCCATTAATCAGGCAAAAACTAAACCATTTGATTTTGCCTTGCAAAACGGGTGTCATGCATATAATAATATGGTTACATCAAATTTGCATGGACAATGTGATTGTGAAAGTGAACATTGCAAAGGTTCCGCACTTCGCCTGACCTCACCACGGTGTACATCCATTTGCATAAACAAATGTAACAGATCTAGATTTTACTTTTTAAAACTGCTGATCATACTATAGCATTATTTTAAATTGTTTCTATCCACATTTGATGGGAAAATGTGCTTAGGAAAGCGAAATCGCGAAGGGTCGCTCTTTGCGCGGAGGGGGGGGGGGACCACACCCTCCGCACACACACCCAGCTTATACGAACTTTCTATGAACACTGTCTTGCTTAGGTCCAAACAAAACTTAAAAACACCAAATACTATAGATTTACTTTTTTAAAACTTTTATCATTACCTATACAGAGTGGACAAAAGCTTAAATTTCTCAAAAGTGGTGGACATATCAAATGAAGATATTTATTACCTCCGATATCGTGTTAGGACCTGCTAAAACGACGTTGAAAACAAAGCTCAAATACAAAAATGGTGGCTGTGTAGAGAGTGGTAAAAAACAATTTGCACACACGTAAAGTAGTATAGGGCAATCGGGTTCACAACAATACACTGCGTGAATTGTAGGCCTACTCAAGTAACACACTACTGACCACCCTCAAGTTTTGTGAGATGTTTACCCTAGCTTGAAAATGAATGAGAGAATATTCAATCATGAAACTGGAACCCAAAAGCGTTACACTTGAATCACTTGAATTACATTTTCAAAAAAATTAATGTCCACTTACAAAATATATAAGTTGATTCAATTCCAAGAGCGAATTTTAAATTAAAAAGTGGCTGCGTCTTTTCTTGTCAGTCCACTGATCATCACTTTTGAAAGCTGTAGCTCCGTGTTTAGCTCTAAAGTAAGAAAATTTACAACTGAGGAAAGGTTTTTTTTTACAGAAGAGTAATAAAACAAAGTCCCATGCTGGGGTTGTCGTTGCTTCAATGTTTTGGTGTATATATCTTGCTATAATGATCGCCAACTAAGTCCCATATAGACTTACGTGTGTGTGTGGCAATCGTGTTTTTTTTCTTGGATGGGGGCCATTTGTATTTTCAGCTTTTGTTGTCAAAGCAGCCCGTGTTCACCAGGGTTCCAACAAGATATTGTAGTTAATAAATGTCCTCAAATACACTTTTGATATGTCTAGCCACATTTGAGAAATTTGAATAAGAAAAAAGTGTTAAACTTTTGGACCCAATCTGTATAAACATTAAAAAAGCAAATAATACACTCATGGAAAGTGATCATTACCAATTTCAAGTTGTTTCCAGGCCGTAGCAGGATTTTTTGGGGGGGGGGGGGGGTGCATGCAGCAGTTTTCCAAAAGTGGACTTTTTTCCCAAAAGGTGGACCTTTTCACAGTAGAAGGGTGTAAATCTGGCAAAAGTGGACATTTTGCCCAAAATATTGCCCTTTTTTGACCAAAAAAAAGCCTAAACCCCCTATTTTCCTAGCTCGCTTCGATCGCAAACATCATTTTTGTGGGCCTTCGGAATTTTGAGATTTGGGTAGGTACATCGACACCCCCGGCTACGGCCCTGGTTGTTCTAAAATTTGCATGGGGAACAATGTGTTTTAGAAAGAGAAGATTGCAAGGGTTCGCGCTTTGCGTGGAGAGCACCATTATGGTACTGGAGCATAATTTCGGGCCAAAAGGAATCGCCCGGATAAGGAATGAAGGCGCCCTCTATAGTTTTCTGAGAACGGATGAAACTTGAAACGTTTTTTGCATTATAAAGCGACATGCTCAAAAGTTCACTTTTGCTGGTTTTTAAAAAAATCAGACTTTACCTAAATTCCAAAAAAGTCGGTTCGGTTTTATGTAAAGTTAGAATACAGGGCTTCAATGGGTAATTGAATTTCCATATTTGAACCTCCCCCCCCCAAGAACCACAATGTCGCGTCGCAAAGATGTGCGCTATACTTATTTAGCAACATATATTTGGGGGGCATTCTGGTTTTGGGGGGGGGAAGACCTCATTTTTCATTTTTGTTTTTTTGGGGAGGGCCGGAACATAAATGGGACTGCCAACACAACAACAAACAAACCATTAATACAAAAACATACCACATCACATTATGCGGTTAAAGGATGAAATCTACCAAAGGGCTCAGTTCAGTAGCCTTGGATGAGCACAAGTAACATCAGCCGACCCATGATGTCCTGGGTATTTAAAAACAATACCAAGGAATGTATTTGTTCAGTACAATGATGAATGGAAGCTATTGAACTGCGACATCGAGAATTTGATTTATTAGCTTATATATAGTTAACTTGTTCCTGATATAATAGCGCGTCATGGGCATTGTGTGTATTCCAGAGTCTGCTTGGTGTAAAAGACGGTTATATTAATCAGAATCTTAGCAGCATAAAAAACTAATAGGTATTGGTATTGGTTATAAAGGGTGCCTCATCGAGCTCTTTAGCTAATGCAGGACAAAAGGTCTATCTAGGCGGCACTTACAAGATCCATAACAAAGGGCAGCTATGCAAACTCTTCCTGTTTCTTCATATAATAATACTGGCCATTGGAATGGAGGTATGCTCTAAGCTTGCTTTTTCGAGAGCATGACCCTGAAGTTTGTCAGCCTTTTCTCATTTTTTCTGGATACAAGTGTATGTGGCGGAAAAAAGCACCTGCTTCATATAAGTTAGTTGTGAAACACCAACTCAAAATTTATGGGAATATAAGCCTATGAATGATTATAGAGGGCCTCTCTCCTTATCCGGACGAGTTCTTCGTACGCTCTGTATAGCTACTATTATATGCTTACACGGAAACTCAATATCCCCGCCGCACCACTTCAATTTGCTTAGCCGGCCATGGGATACATGGATCTATATTCCATACACTTAACTGCATTAAAGTACTCTAATGTCCCATGTGATACCATATGATAATTCCATTCCTTCCTTGTTGGCAGTACTGTCAAGGTATTACATTTTGCGTGGTCTTCGCTTTCTTAAAACAGAGTGATTTATAGTTGGATGCTTTAAAGTTCTTCTAACTTCAAGGGAGACACCTTTTTTCAAACGTAAATTTTATAGCATTAATCCTCTGTTTTTTAACCTTTCCACGTCATATTAGACGAACGTACATATTAGTTGTTATAAATGAGCTATTTTAGACCTCAAAATCAGGACATTTTCCAGAGCGTATTTGACCAGCTATTGGGTCACAGCGATCTTATTGCTTTCTCATGTACATACAATAACATACGCATGTTTTGGGTTTGTCTCTTCCGATGACTAAAATCTTTCAAACAGAAGGGACTTTTGTTTTTCAACTAATTCCAACATGACGAGAAACGTACATTCACTGTTTACCTACCCATTTCATACGACTCTGCAGGGGGCCTCTTTTGCATTATCTTCGTTCTTCTTCCTTCCGCATCATATAAGCGTTCCGAATTTGTGCCAAAACAATGGAAGTAGTCACTGTGCATACAATCGATTGGAATTCTTTACGTACTTACAAACACCAGTCATCGATCCTCTTTTTTAAATTATGAAATTGCGGACACTGTCTGTTTTAAATTAGTTCCGTCAAAATGGGACTCTTTGAAATAGAATATACCCGTATAGAATATCCATAGATGTGTTTCAATTTAAATCATGAAAACCTCTAAGAAAAACTTTACCCTTTAGTTTACTTGTCCAAACACTTTTCGCCACTATCGATAATAAAGATTGCGAAACCCCCGAACATTGAGAGTTTAAAATAAAGTTAGAAAGTTAATGCCTTTTATTCTCAACAAAAATATATATTGAATAACATATGTATGTATGATATGAATTATTTTTTTAAGTATTAGTTATTCTTTATGATTGTATAATAATTTATATTTTGCAATTTAATACCTCACTTCCACTTCGACCTGTTTAAATGTGACAACTATAATTATACAATGACATTACCAATTGGCATTTGTTTGGTTCTTCTTCAATCCGTTACTAACTACTAGCAAAATATATTGAGTCCCTATGGTATAAAAGCCATTAATTGTTAACACTTAATGCCAGTGCCTAATGGGGGGGTTCCATAAGTACCCAAGATTTGTTTTTTCGGCGATTTCTCACCCTTGAAAGATTTTTCGAACTCTAATTTTTTTAATTGTAAACTTATCGATGCGCTTCTTTCCATAAAAAAATTCCTAAAATTTCTTGCGTTAATGAGATAATTAGCTTGGGTTCCTAGGAAACACCCTCACCTTAGGCACCAACGGGAGCGGTGATTTTAAAAATAAAAATGAGCAAACCCTGTTGCCATAAAATGTTTCTGCTGAGGTATGTTCATATGCTGAAAACAAAATTAATAACATAATCAGAAAAACATAATTAACCCTTATGTGCCGAAAAGAAGCGTTCCAATCATCGAACGACTGCGCGCCATTTGCGGTACAAACCTATGGCAATACGACGGCCCACAAAAAATACAAGAATGTACAAACTGGCTGTATTTGTGTTTAATATAGTAAATTGGTCCTATGGAGCAGATATAAACATCAAAAATTATTTGCAATGTGTATGCTGTGAAAGCAAGGTCGCGGAAAAGCAATTACTTTTGTGAGCATTTTGACGCATTTCGAAAACAATGATTTGCCCCTAATTCAGCGATACAAACCGAACTCATTTATATTGCACCTGTGGCCTTGCCTTTGCCATCAAAAGTTGGTTGAGTTTGTTCATTTGAAAATTCCATGGGGAAAGTGGTTCATTAGAGGGTACCCCCCCCCTTCCCTTAGGCACCAACGTGAGTGAAAAAACATTAGGCACTTAAGTGTTAATTTTTGTACTGGTTCTTCTTTAAGATTGAAAATGATTTATTATTGTTTGCATTGTACCCATTTGCTTACACGTGACGAAATTCGATCTAGTACTATGTGGCAAATGCCAATTTATACAATGAAATTACACCAAGAAGTTATTCCCTTTTGCCAACATTTTTTTCCTTTATTCTTCAGTCGTTCCTGATGTCATCTGAGACGTTGTGTGCAGTGAACACTTAAGATTACTTCTACCCCAAGTGTTTCCCTCATCACAATAGAACAACAGCTATGATTTGTAAATATCTTCAGAGACATTAAAAATAAATAGCTTGCATACCGTGATTTCATTACAGCCACCACATTATTTTATACGAGTCGTTTGACTCAAAGCAATCTCATCGATTATTTTCGTACATTCGTTGGATTTCTATGGCCCTTTATTGTTAATTACAAACAGAGATAGAAAAAACCATCTCAGGAAGCACATGATTTTATTGTATACTTTCATAATGTAGTATAAGAAAATGTGAACAATTTCATTTGGATCTGAAAAAAGGAACACTTTTGTAGCGAAAGAAGTTATTAAATAAGTTGCTTAAAAATAAAACAACCGATGAACTGGGTCCTGATACATATAATAAATAAAGGTATCTATTCTTTTTAAACGTACTACACCTACGCAAACAATGTTCAATTACCAACAGAAAATCCAATTGTGTTTGTGCATTTTGACACGCCAGTGGCAGATAATCAATCAATACAAAAATAAAAACCACTTTTTATGCGTGGCAGGACCACCAATGGAGATTCTACGTCAAAATAAAATAAGCTTGGGACACTTTCGAAACTTCTTCGGAAAGTCAGAAAGCCAAAATAGATTATTGTAAAGGCGGGCAATTTTAAAAAGTTGAAGCTGACAGTGCAGAGAGTTAATTGTGGACCAGTTGATTGATCAGTCTTTTAAACCGACCGAACAATATAGTTTAAAGATTCTCAGTCAGTGGTCAGCAAATCGCTATGCAACAAGCTTTTGTCAACATGGATTTTTACTGATTAACGGGCCACTTACGTAATAGGGACAAGATTCTTGGGTCAAAAAGGACATGAATAAGTTAGAGTTATATGTTATAGGTTTTTGCGGTCAGGTTCAACTACTTATTTCATAACAGTTGAAAATTCTGAATTTTGCCAAAAATAAAGCTTTCAAAAATTCCAAGTGAAGGAATTAAGCTGAGAATACCATAGGAGCAAAATACTAATTTCAGGCCTATGTGTTTATATTGAAATTAAGCAAATCAAAAATCGTCTTTTTTATCTTTTTCATTTTAAAATCACTATCTGTTTTCACTTTAGATAAGAAATCTATTGGGGTCTGATCTATATGGAATCCACTCATACTGGTAGGGGACTAAATGGAGCCCCAAAATCTAAGTTGCAACTTAAAGGTTTTACGGTAGGTGTTATGTGTGGGGGGTTTAAGTGTGTGAGTGAACTTTGTGGAAAATGTGATGGTAATATAACAATTAAGCCTGAACAGAGAATCGCTCTCGGTAACTTGGTCCGCGTGTTATGTTTTTCAAGAACAAGCCTACATCTGGACGGAAAATTTGTTTCGCCGCTTCCCCACCACTGATGCCATAAAATAGAACACAAATTAATTATATATAACAATGATTTGTGTGTTAGATACATTTTGGTAGCTTTAATCAGATAGTATTTACAATTAGTTTGTACAGGGAAATTAATTTTGGGTCAGTGTGGATCAAATTACAATGGTTAAAAGACCAGTTATTAATCTAATAAATTTTGGCAAGACGGTAGTAATATAAGTCACATTGTGTAGCCAACAACGGTCAAGTTTACTTATATGTGGAAATAAGTTTATGAATCCTCCAGTTTGTGGATAAATGGGGGGGGGACTACGGAGGGCCCTACTCATTAAGGATTAATCAAAGGTGAGGTCCGGCGTCTTTGGGACCCCTCTGATTTCCACGGAAGAGGTATCGATTTTGATATCAGATGAAAGGCTCTATTTTTCTCATTGTCGTCATGAATTTGACCCACAATCCTTGACATTCTCAAAATATAAACAAACCAATCGGCGTTTTAATGGGTAACCATCAATATAACACAGTAATGAATAGGGCTTTAGGGATTATTGATTCTACCATCAAAACCGCAAGTTTGTTTCCCACGGTACTTGATGGGGCGTATGGCAAGTGCCTGGCTCTCATGTCAGGTAGAGAACACAATAGACATAAATGGAACAGGCACCTTTAACGGTGCAATCTATTTTTAAGATTGTGTCTTTTTACCAAAAAAGATCGTTGGAAAAAAATATTTTTAGCCTTGGGCTCCTGATATCCTCCACTCCCCCCCCCCCCCCCATTCACTTAAAGCAAGATAGCTCATATTTTGAAAAGCGCCTCCAATTAAAAAATACCAGGTGAATTGGTAATTGGCCAGTAAACTATACCTTTTAATGCCAAAGCTCGAACTTATATGGGTCGCATATAAAAGGAATTTTGTAAGCTCTATGATAGTAATTCAACGGCCGCTAAAAGCGTTATTCTAATACAAATAGCCGGAAAATAGCGCCTATACTGACGCTTACCATTAGTTCTTCGGTGGTTCAAGTCAAGTTATATACAAATATTTTAGTGGGGTATTGTGTATTTTGAAATGGACAGATATTTCACGGGTTTACAGCGTTAGCCGTTGAATTGGGGCGATTGGGGGATTTCGAATCTAATTACAAAATCCCTTCTTTTGAGCAGGTATTGTGAATGTCAAGTTACCAAAAACTAACCCCAACCCTAAACCACACCCAAAGCACCCGCGCGCACACACACACACCACACCAAAAAACCAAAAATTAAAAAAAGCAAACACAAACACACACACCAAACACACACAAAAGTGATTAGGGACCCAATTGAGGTCCTGCCTCATGTAATAAAAGTGT
>JAMKCH010004907.1:0-88632 GCA_023653785.1 Ophioderma brevispina | reverse complement strand
ATGCGTTTGAACCATTGATCTCCATGAAAAAAATTTTTTTTTTTTTGAAGAACATCTAAAAAAAACTTATCGATAGAGATCGAAATCTACAAGTTATGAGTCGAAGTCGTGTCCACACGACGTTATTACCGATATTAACTAATACCGATGGAATTAAAAAAAACAAAATTTTTTTCCCCACGATCCACTCAGCCTATTGACCCTATTGTAATCGTCCTCAATCGCGGTCGCACATAGTCCACTTAATACCGGTCTATATCGATCGGTTTTAGGGTTTGATTAAATTTGCAGTGTGAAAGCGCCATCTATCGGACTTACTAGCATTAACACACTATCAGTGATTTGAAAAAATTTTTGAAATTTACCAGGATAGCTTTCAAAGTGAAGGATAAGTCTGTAGAATTCTCATAAGTTACCTTTTCCCACCTGTAGAATTGAACAGAAAGGAAGAGAAAAAGGCAGTGTTTCATGATACGATTCCCCATTCAATTACGTGTTGTAGTAAGTGTCCGAAGGGACAATAATGACAAATTTCCGATTCGTCCCTTATTGGGTTGCTTCCGGTCTTTCAGTTGAGGGGTACGTTAGGATACCGGTACTTGTTACATACAGCAAAAAAATATGATTATTTTTGGGATGATTTTTTCGATTTTCTGCCATTAGCAATCCATGATAGTGTCTTTAAGTCCGACGATTTAAGCCGAAGAAGAGCAGGGTTAAGTCCGGTCGTAAACTTTACGACGGGATTTAGTAAAGTACAGTGGGGACATGCACGACCTAGCTCTTTCGACTTAAATGTGACAGTGTTACAAAAAACAAGTAAGCCCCTGTTCTACTGACATATTAGAGGTGTGAAGGATTGACCTAAGGGACTTATGTCCGACCGCATGTGGAGACGATACAAAAGGGTACAATAGGCCTGAGGGGAATTAATGGATTTGTTTTTTTTTAATTCCCTCGGTATAGTTAATTACCGGTAATAAACGTCGGTGGACAGACTATAGTCGATGCCGTTACATTGCAGCGTGGTGGTCGGGTTTGGTTGAATGGAACTCCATAATAGGTGTGTGAACGGCCATTAGCCCGAAACACCTTCCATACAAACTGTATAGAAGATTGACGATTGGGATTAAAATGTAACAGTCAGTCATTAAGCAAACCTGGACACCGCGCTGCCCAAATTGATAGCCCATTCATTCAGGCAGGCATGCAAAAGGATATCCAATCATGCACCTGGTTCACCTGAAAAGTTCGATATTTGCCAAGTGAGTCATTTGCTTGGTTGTGCTGGAGGACAAGTCTTGCTAAGTTAATCTTTGACTTTCCGTGAAAGCGCACTATAGCGACCAACACATTTAGTGTTGTCAATTGGGCATTTTAACAAGGTGAATTTGAACTTATTATTGCAAGAGGGCGATATTATAATATGTCTCATCGAGAAATCCACTAGCTCCCCGGTGCTTATGATCGAGCGTTTTACGGTAATTCAGAACTGTAAAAATAATTGATTGGGCTGTCGGTCACGTGCATGCATGAAAAAAAAATATTACTTCTAATTATGATTGACTGATGGAGTATTGAATATATGTGCTTTGTTGGTTAAAATGAGGGTAAAAGTCATGGTTTCTATGTGTTGAGAATAATGAATAGGATGTTTGATGGGATCACTTGACCATATTGGTGTAAATTTCATAAAACTGGTGCTTGTGGGATAACTCAATACACCCTCTTGCAAATTGACACTCTGCAAGGGGGTGGTTTGATTTGTTTTATTTTGTTTTGTGTTTTGACTTTGCTTTTGTGTCAAAAATGTCTCCTGTTGAGCTGTTTGCTGCGTGTGGATAGAATAACAGTCATGACCGGTTTTAAAAATGTATGAGCCCTTTTTACAATCGATCTTGAGCACACAATCTGGGATATTACTGTTTACTAAATATTTGACAGGTAATTGACACTCCTGCATTATCAGATATTTATTCATAATTGGTTGTCATTTCACAGGAGACTAAATCACCATCAAGCATACGAAATTACGCCTCGTTTTGGTTCACGGCAATCAAATTTCTGACTAATGGTAGGGGAAGTCATTCATCTTCACCGTCAAGTACGCCAGGCAGCAAGCTGGCACTATGGTGATGGGTAGGCTTTTTGATAGCCTAAATTGCTGTCCATCACGCTAACCTGACGATGATAATTAGATTAACTTCGCGAAGGAAACGAACCGGCTCATACAATAGATAGAAACTACAGTAAGTTCAAGGACACAGCTCGGTGAAGCTGTACATATCAAGGGTTTAGTGCCAAGAAGGCCCCATCTACAATAGCGGCCTTTCCTTTTTGTCAGTTGTGGTCTTTATAAAGGTTATACCTGATAATCTCTACACCGCAGCCATTGCAGAAGGGGCCTTTTTGCCATCCATAAAACCCTCGATATATGTTGCCATTGGTTATTTTAACTCAATTCAATGTATGCCAAAGCGGTCTGCAGTAAGCGTCCGTATTAGAGTAATGATACATTACAGAATTCTTGGCAATCTAAATTGATATCTAGTTTAAAGTTAAAAAAAAAATAAGAATATGCATTTCTGTTGATTTTAACCCAATCTCAGTTATGGCAAGAAATTTGTAAGGGTCAATATAAAGTGCCATTGAATGACGTAATCTGTACTTTGGAATTCAATAGAAATTAGTGATTTTTTATATTAAATTAGGGACAAATCAAGTTTAGATTAAAATTTAACCAAAATAAAATTGAAATATTACATCTATCAGATCAAATTTTAATCAAAATTCATATTTGTCTTCCATTTGAAATCTAAGGAAAATGTAGAGAGATATTTATATATTTCGTGACCTAAATTCGATCCAGTTTATAATTTTACAAAATGAGAAAACACTAATGGAAGATTTGTACACACTGTGTAGAGATTCAGTGTTTGTACAGGATGTGAGAAATCATCCCAGTTAAAAATTATAAAGTAATAAAATAACTGGCGAAACAAATGGCGAAATGGCGCCCTTTTAACAATTCTTCAAAAAGGTGATCTTCACCATCATCCCATTGTTTTGGACTGTCTGTGGTGTTTGCACTCTCAAAAATGTATGCCCTAGACGAGGAAGATGACACAACTCCCGTACCACTACCCCCTTAATTAAAGGCCCGACCTCACGAGATTTCCTGAGGAGGGCGCCCCAATTTTCAAAAAAAATCGTGTTTTTTGCAATTACATATGCCTTGTCCACTATACTACTCACTGTGGAAATTTCTAAGCTTAATTCGAATTTCTTCATATAGAAAATCACAATTTGTTATAAAATCCGGATCCGGAATTTTTGTTATTACACAGTATCTATGGGACATTTAGGACCCGTAATGCACACATTAAAATGTTACTGCATCAAAACGAAAAATCCGATTCATCTCAAATTTCGGAGAATTGGGCATTTTATGTTACTAGCTTTAGTTCTAGGTTGACTATTTTCATTATTACACAAAAAAATAATATTTGAAATCTTGGTCAGACCTTTAAGGGGAGTTGTTAAGTTTGCAATGGGTTAAATTATTCCCTATCATAGCTTTGAATTTTTGAAAGAATCATTTTAATAATTGTTTTTTTTTTCTGTTGGCGGTTCGTTGTTTGTACTCTGCGCAAAAAGACATCATATCGGTGTTATAGAGGAAAAGATAAAAGCGGGTGACCCTTTGTGATTGAACATTATCTTGATTTAGCGATAACAAGTTTCTACGTCAAAGTGGTTAATTGCTGCATGGTCCTGAAGGCAATGACGAGGAACCACGCAGTTTTAATCAAACGAATAAATTAGTATATGTTATCATTGCACGGAATCGCTTTTAGTGCACGGGGAAATGTAATTAATGTTTTGGTTTAGTTTTTTCATATACAATTTTGACACCAATGTTTTTCCAATACAGAATTTCATGGAGAATCTGAAAATCATGGGTGTCATTTTTTAGAATGTGTTCTTGGGTGTTTTATAAGGGGGGAAATTTGCACAGGGGTAAACAATAAAAGTGTTTACATTGTTTTAAAATTTATACCAATCTGTTCGTTTGCTCATAAGGTTGCTAAAAAGGTATAGCTTGCCATAGTTATGACCTATTGCTTTAGTACAATAGGCTCAAGAAAGTTCAAGGTCATTATTTATTGATTGGTCCGATTTTGTTGAAATTGGTTTTAAATCGTTCATTTGGGTCATAATTAATAAGAAAATGTATAAAGATTCTGTGTTTCACCTTTCAAAGTGAGACTTTTACAGATATGATTAGCGGTCTCCCATAGACCCTGTGGACCACGGCCATATTTGCCCTCTTAATTATCATCAAAACGTCATTGACAACGCGACCTGTATATTTCGGCTTCTATACAGTAAGGCGAACAATTTGGCACCATTTTTAAAACAAACCGTTGAATCTGAAGTTTTAACCCCAATGTGACCTTGAACCCGTTTTGCCTTGTAACTCTTTTACTATAACCCTCAGGTAGGGCAATCTATACCTTTCTGTAATCCTTGAAAGGTACTGACCATGATGGGGTATACCTTAAAAACAATTTTTGCCCATGTATATTTTGGGACCCTCTATAAAACCTTGCCTCCTAGAATACATCCAAGACACATTTTAAAAAATGACACCCATGATTTTTTTTATTCCTCATACAATTTGATTTAAAATACCTTGGTTGCCAAGATTGTATTGAAATTTTTCACAAAAATAACCGTTGCACATGTACTATTTTCTTGATCTGGGTGAATAATCGAGTCGTTCATATAGCACATTCATGATATCCTTTCATGAATGCTGAGACCAGACATACAGGGACGAAAAAAAACGAAGAGGAAAATAACTTAACGAAAACAACAAAGCAACATAGCAAAAACAATGTAAATCCAGCGTGTTGCGGCCCAACTAGGTGAGTACTAAAAGTTCAATCGAAGATTAATACATTGTGAGTGCCTTAACTGAGTGAGGGTATTATGAACACTCCAGTACTTAACGGGTTGGTTTTAATCCTTTTGCCTGTCTCAGTTATACCAATTTAAAGTGAAATTATAACAACCATGCCGTTCCCCCTACTGTAACTGCCTTCACGGGAATCTTAGTGCCCTTTGAAAAAATGTCACAAAGGCGGATGTAGCAATACGGCCCTTATCAATCAAGAAGTAGTTATTTTCGTATTTTAAAGAAACGAGTCATTTCATACTTTACTCTTTTACCATGGCATATTTTAATCCCCAAGTACTAACACATTCAACTTTTAACTTCATAGAACAGTGATAGAACACGTGTGTTCAATGTAAAATTTAATTTGACTCTAATCGGAAACACATTCTTTAGTCATGATGCAGTCACAGGGTATCCTAACGCCAAGCTTCACGTCAGAGATGCATGATTTTGCTTTGAGCAGATAAACATTACACCCTCACTTTCAGATAATATAACCGTTTCACTTTAAAATTCAGTGGGGTTAACACCAGTAATCATACTTTTATGTAATAATTGAAACCTTAAAATGTTTTTTCTAACCATAAGTGCTACTGTTACGTCAACTCAGCATTTTCTTCAAATGCAAGTGTTGATCCGCCTCCGACAGACACGCTAGCTTCATTAGCCGCCCATCAAGAATAGGGGGTTAAATGGTAAATTTTGACAGGGGTCACAAGGTAAAACAGGTCAAAATGTTTTGAAACCTACACCAACTTATTCATCTGGTCATGAGGATTAAAAAAAGGGTATAGTTTGACATATCTACGGTCACTAGTTTCAGGATTATGGGCTCATAACGGTTTAAGATCATCCTGGGTAATTCTTTGAGAGTGCTCCGATTTTGACGAAACTAATCTCAAGTTGTTTGTCTGGTTATATCCTACTTTATATTTCCCCCTGTACAATCCTTGCCTTCCTGCAAAAATACATGTTCCCCACTATACTTATACTTCTAGACTTTAATATATTTTGAGGTCAAACCATTATCTTTTTTTTAATTCCTTGCACTAACAGCAAATCTGAAGCAAACTGAAGCAATATTCTCCGTTCATCAATTTCATCTCCATTCATTGTAGAGCTTTTCGTGCTGTACTTTGACGTGACGTGATGTTGTTGTATTTCTTCTGTGAGAGTTTTAAATCTGAAAGAAACATGCTCAAAGTTGTCCGTTTTTGCATAGACTATAATAAGTGCGTTACTGGTGTTTAACCTCTAAGCCTACCCTTAATAGTACTTATTTCGTTTACATTTTGGATCGGTGAAGTAATTGCTTCGTCACAGAGATAGGCCTAATGACTAACAGACAATTGCCGGCGTCTACTGATTACCAGCGTATTGGATTTGTCGACTTTATCAATTCTAACAAATCCGTGAGTCCATAAAAATAGCTGGGATCGTTACAGGGAGCTTTTGTCGGCAATAGGTCGGAAATGAAAGCTTTATAGATTGAGGACAATGAAACTGCATGGTGTTTTCATTCAAAATTACAGAATATCTATTTTAACATTAGCGTCATTTTAAAACCAAATTAACTTAATTACCTTTTATAACCCATAGGATATTGTTCTCAAGTCTGCCTGTCTCTCTCGTATCGTTCCTCTTACTGCTCCTCTTTTCGTTTCATTTTCTCCTTTCTCACTCCCTTTTCTTCCTCTCTCTCTCTCTCTCTTCCCCGATCATTTTCACCGTCTCCCTCACTTTCTTTTTTCTCTATAGTTTTCCCTATAGTCGGTTTTTTTTCTGTGGTCACTTTTTTGTGGGGCGTCAGCTATGTTGGAAGGACCACTTGGATGGATGGTGCTATACGTCCCTCGTGAACCAAAAAGGTCAACCTAAACCTATAAACGGTAAACCGAGTGGGTGAAGGCAGCCCGCGCGTTATAATCTATGAATATAGAGAGCGCGAAAGACGATAACCGCGAAATTCTAGTTGAGTATTGTCGAGGGCATGATATCTGTATTCTGCTAGCATAACAATAGGTGTGACTCTTCATGGAGTTGCAGTCAATCCCATCGTGATCCTCTTGTTTTCTACAGATATCACGTACCTTATGTCTGGATGTATCTTTTAACGTCTGCGGTAAATAGCACTTGATTTGAATTTGAACCCATTCGAAAATTGTAAATCAAACCAATTCCTAATTCCTTTCTTACAGAACTGCTTGCGGCTATAGTTAATTGGCTCATATTTTGAATAATACGCCCTGACAAATTTTCAAAAACCAATATTTGTGCAAGGTTGCAATGCTTTTAATCTTTATGTATTAGTTCTGACTTAAATGATTAGGTCCAAATCAACACCTTAGGTGAACATAATAATTTTGTAATAAACCCACTCCGGAGTGGTTTTATTCAGCATGCACCTCAGTTCACAAGAAAATACGCATCAAAGTTGATTCCCTTTGCATGTATGTTGTTGGGCCGATCCGTCACCTTTGTCTTTATAGAATCAATGAGTGTCCATGATGCCCATGTAATAAGTGAATTTCAACACATTTGATGATAAAACAATTACAGCGCGTCTACAATAAAGGCAAAAATCATGGGATGTGTTTGGCATCATTATATGACTTTTGTGCACTATGAAATAGTTTTTGGTGTGCACAAATGTTTTGTGTTCAATTTCTATGTTTGCTCTGATTTAAAATGGGAAAAACGATGCTGAATTTCAATTTGACAAACAAAAATATTTTTTATTTTGGTTTTTACTGAATCTCCCAAGTGGCTATTCCAAAAACTGCCTCACAACCCGTTGTAGTTTTTTTTGTTTGATACAGTTGGAATTCGGAACAAAACCAGCGAAGAAATACGAATAACATTCGTCTTGCGAATCTCGACGCCTGTTTAGAAGCGCCCCAACTGTAAGGTTTATATCCTAATGCGTAATCTGAATGACTAGGATAGGCAATCACATGTATCAAAGGAAAATGATGAATCGCAGATATTCTAACAGAATTATCTTAAGTGGTTTTCAGCACATCTAATGGCAACCATAAAAAACATCAGGTTCAAACAATTACTTTTTCAGTGATAAATCTGTGTAAGAAAAATGTAATTATTTGCTCATGACATTTCATAGTACATAAATTATCCTTTCTACGGTTTGTCTTCGTCATTACGATTCAAACAATTACTTTTTCAGTGATAAATCTGTGTAAGTAAAATGTAATTATTTGCTCATGACATTTCATAGTACATAAATTATCCTTTCTACGGTTTGTCTTCGTCAATTACGATTGAAAGATTTTTTAATATTAGGCGATTCCTACAGGGAGCTTTGTAAATTATAGATGTTTAGAAAGTATGGACAAAATAATATTTAGCTCTCAATATATATTTTATGGCTAAATACATCTGACTCTACCACATTTATCCCAGTGGATAGAATACATGTACACATTGATTGAAGTGCTTTGGAATTAAATATGTTTAAAAAATATAGAGAAAACGGTGTTTAGATTGGTGTTTAAATCCCATACAAAATTTACAGAGAGCGTGTGTGTATGTGTGTGGGTGCGCGCGTGTGTGTGTGCGTGCGTGCGAACGTCTGTGTGTGTGCGCGCGCGTGTCTTTTGATGGGTGTGGCTGTGATGTAAATGGAGGTGTATGTATTTTAGGTATGTTTGAGGTAGTATTATTTTAGGTGCATGTGTAGGAGTTCTGGATGTTTCTAAAGCACATCAGCCCAATCACTGCATAGCTAATAATTCTTCCGGGTTTTTTTATATAGTTATCAACATGGCAAATGTATTTAGGTGATGACCATATCTGGCCTTTCTGGTCATTCGGTCATTTTCCTCATATCTTGTGTTTCTTGTATTTTTACATTGTTTGTATCTTGATGTTTTTGATATGGAAATAACTTTGAATGAATTAATTGAATAGAATATATATCACTTTCTTGCGAAACCGAAGCATCCATTTGACATTAAATAACATATGAGTGATTTCCCAAAATCTTGTCTCTTTTCATGTAAAAAGTAATTTAACATGGCGAATATCTTTCCAAGATAGTTAAAATCTACGGATATTCTGGCATCACCTGAGGGGCACGTTGTTTTTTTATGTATATGGCTATTTTGAAGCAGATTAAATATTTCATCTAAAGACGAGAAGTTTGAAGGAACAGTGGTACCATACAGTAATTTATTTCAAATTCGAACCATTTTTCTACATTTTATCTGATGTTATCTATACCACTCGTACGTGCCATTAAAATCCTAAAACGTGTCCGTAAGATGCAAATATGAAGTAGCGATCTTCCCCTTCAAAGGCATGATGGAATGGGAAAAATGATGAATTTATTTGATTCAAGGATACTAGTTCCCTCTCGCCCAATGTACGTGATGTTGTCACGGTGTGAAAAGCTGCACATTCATGTGCAAGATTACTGTTTACTAATAACCAACAGCCCTTCGGGTTGTCACGCGTGGTCACGTCACGCTCAACATTCTTCATTTGGGCCTTTAAGTCATTGTCGTATTTCTGGAGTGACATTTAATTCCCATCAATAAATGCCCGAAGCTCTACATTCGCCTAATCCAAATAAGACGGCAATCAACGCTAAACCAGACTATTTTCTCAATGCATAGTTCCGTCATTGAACTGCTTCCGAAGTTTGTGCAATGTGCACTTCATTCCATCTTCTTGACGCGGTTGCCAATACATATCATTGTATTACTCTCGTCTATTTTTCGAGTGTAATGTTAGGCAACACTCGAAGCGCCATGTTTCTTTAAAAAAAATCTCCTGTAGACAGAAGTTGACTCCATAGAGTGCTTGCAATGAACACGCGTAGAAAGTAATGAAACCTTTTTTTATTATGTGTTGGTGGTTTTATTGCCCATAAAATGGCGTCTCTAGAAACCAGAATTATGTCATTTGCATAGGAAAGGTAGGTAACCCATTTGGGAACTTCACTGAAAAAAATAATCAAGCTTTATATACTTACCGAGAATACAACATACAAGTTATCCACTGTATTTTTAACCTCGGCATTAAAGAGTATTTGTAATGCACATGTAAAATCCTGATAATCAGTAAGAAAATGTGTCAGTAATTTTAAAGGCTATACAAATTGATTTCGCAAGATTTTGGCCACGCAGCTTACAACGTACACTTTCCATGACCTGGACTACCTTCGAATATAATTCTCATTGGTAGACACTCTCTCAAATATACTTCTAGTATTTTCCTCGGCCCAAATTGTACCAATAATAATTATTATTTATAGTACAGAGAAATTTCTAGATAAAATTTTGGAATGTGCAGTGCTGTGTGGAACACAAGATCTCCGGCTTATTTTCGCTGGTTACTACTAATAAAAAACAGTTGGCGGACCTATGTTTCGCGACCCACCGATGTCAAAGTTCCATCGGAAGTCGTGTGCATTAACTACTGCGTTAAAAAGGTCATACTCGTCATAGCAACTACGAACATATCCAGCCGGGCCCATGCTATTTAGACGCCATCGTGGCTGATCTTTGCGACGGTAAACTTTATGAACAAACCACGTGTCTGGCGATGTTCTTGGATGTCTAATGATTATTATATATTCCAGAGTAGCCTGACAATATCAATGAAATGCATTTTTACATGTTGTAAAGTTTACGTATAGTAATGAGCTTGGGCGGTATACGTTTATGTTGCTAATGCAACTAAGCGGTCAAATACGCAAGCGCTAATATCCCCGTCCCCAACAAAGCTCGTCGGATCATATCGATCTATCCCTACTCTCTTCTAAAGATTAACAAATAATAATGGGATTTATATAGCGGCACCAAATTCGCCAAAACGATGGCGCTCATTACGCAATACACAGAGAACAAAACATATGACAATGAGGAACCCAATTGTTACCCAACATAAAAAACACACTTGTTGAAAGTAAGCTGATGACATAGATGAAAGTTTTGAGTTAGGTTTAGGTTTTTTGAAATTGAATGACGATAAGATGATGATTTACATTAGATGGCAGTTTGTTCGTAGACGTGAGCTGCCCGTTGAAAAAGCCTTATCCACCCCACGATCGCTGGATCTGGTCTCTGAGGACGATGCATGCGTTAACGGAGTAGGCGTCGTGGTTGGGTCTATTGATTCAAAGTAAATTGTTTTAAAGGAGAACTGTACAACGACTAAGATTATACAAATATATTCTATAAGAAATAATTATTGACCACATATCGAGTAGTTTCATCTAAAAGGAATTTATATAACCCCAACAATGAATTAAAACCATCTATTTCTGACCATGCGCTATTTAAAATCGCGCTACTCTGTTATAAAGTGTTATGCGATTCCCGCCGGCACGTTTTGTCATAAACACCATAGGAAATGCATCATGATGAAAGCGTCACATGTATGAAGGTGTATGGCGCTACTGTGCCGGCCGTATCCCATAACCACGTTATACATATTCCAATATACACAGCGCGAATTCAAATAGCGCATGGTCAGACAAAAGGTTATAATTCATTTTTATGGTTAGTATAATTCCGTTTTTCCATGAAAACCACTCGATATGTTTCAATAAATTTTATAGCATATATTGTATAAGTTATTCTTAGTACGGTTCTCCTTTAATCTATGTTGGGGCACTGAGTTAGAGTCTTATACACAAGAGCCAGTTAATTTTATACACAAATCTGTTACCTGACCGGTAGCCATTGTAACTCTTGTAATATGGGGTAATGTGCGAGAACTTTTGGAAAGGTAATAACACGCGCAGCAGAATTTTGAATGCCGCTGAAGACGGTCAATTTGAGTATTTGGCAAACCAGATAAAAGAGATTACCATCTCTACACGGGATAAGTTAGTAGTAACAAACAGGTAAGGGTGAACAATTTGCATTCAGTAGCATGTCAGTGAGGATATTTTCTATTAATTTTGCCAATATTATGAATATGGCACGCAGGAGCACGAACGATGTGGGATTACGTATAGTGAGAACTAAGAAGCAGGACATTGAGGAATCGAAAATAGTACCAAGATACGAGCTTGTAAAACGGTGCAATTGTAGAATCGCCAATTGTTAGGTGTGAAGAGACACCTTAGAAAGTTGCTGATGTGAGCCAATCAACATAAATTCCGTCTTATCGTCATTCAGGGTTAAGAAAATTATCCTGCATCCATGTTGCGTATTTCATAAATACATAATTCCATACGTTCAATACATGATTGACAGGCTTGTGAGGATGGTTTAAAGTTAAAAATATAGCAGTGTGTCATCACATAAACGTGATACTGTAAACTATGTTTCAGAATAATTCCTATGAACAGGGTAAGTGTATATAGTAAACCATGGTGCGCCAAGAACGGAACCTTGGGGGGTACGAGAAAAATTGTGGGAAACTGGATCGGAAGATGAATTGCCAATGCGAACATATTGTGGTCTACCATCAAATATGATTGACACCAAACGGAAGGCATCCCTTGTACACAATGATATCAACGCAATTTTTGAGCAAAATATTGTGATCACAGTGTCAAAGCAGCGCTACGTCAAGGAGGATGAGGGCGGTCACATTCCCCTCATCCATGGGCGCACAGTATATCATTTGACACGCGTAAAAGAGCAGTCTCAATGCTAGCTGAGCTTTGTACGCAGACTGAAACTCATCAGAAAGATCATGTTTCATTGATAACTGTATTCAGTTTAGAAGCGACAACACGACCTAAATAGTCTTTCCGATAAATTTTAGATTTGCCACAGGCCTTACCAATTTTTTTAGGCATCTCGCATATACCAGACCAACGTTTCTAGAGCAAAGGGCTGAAGATAAGCAACTTTGAGACCAATCAGACCAAAATACTCGTTCAAAAGACTTATTCAATAGCAGTGATGTAGAGGCTAACACATCAATACATTCTTCGATGAGAAATGTTGGTTTGCAGGATCAAAGCTTACAGGATTTGTGGGTGAGCTGTAGTAATTATTTTATTCTCTCAGACTCACTTGCAGGCTCAACTTATCAATATATGTAATGCTCTCAGGTGAGTTGTAATCTAATATAAATTGGTACCTATGCGGGAAAATTGATTACGAATTGTCACATCTTATCACTGAAAAAAATTAGAGAATTTTCAGCCAAATCAGAATCAGAAGTGCTGTTGGGTAATACCGGTTGTTTGGTTTTGGTGCAATAAGCAATTTACAATACTAAAAAGTTGTTTCTGATCACCAGAACTCTCCAAGATTTGTGAAGAGTAGTACTCAACTTTTGGCACGGTTATTCGCAGTTATTCACTATGTTTCTGTACGATACATTTGTCGATCAACTTCAAGTCTTGTCCGTCTCCATCTTCGTTCATATTGTATACGGATATTGTTATTGGCCATCATTAAACCAGGGGCGTGAGGACGGAGGTAACAGTTCTAGTTCTGCTGGTGCATGTTTCTCAAAGAAACAAACTAAGGATGGTTCTCATAACTTCAAGTGCAGGAGTTTAAATCTGCAGTTAAGTCCGTCTTAGAGCGTGACAAAGCACATCCTTTCGAAAAGACATTTGATAACAATTATTCGCTTTTGAGACGACGTGTGGTTAAAGGAAAGAAACTCCTGGAGGTTGAGGTTGTGCAGTGGCAATTCACAATAATCCCCAAAGATGATCAGATAGACCAGGATGAACATGAATATCGTCAATAAGTTTTGTATTATCATGCGTTATGAGAAGATCGAGACAGTGGCCGCCAACATGGGTTGGCTCAGAGATATTGATGACATTAATGCGTTTAAAGCGATCGCCTCAGGGGCATTCCCAACATCTCCATGTGAATATTGAAATCACCAGTAAAGATTTTATTCTCAGAAGGGTGTAGCAAATAATCATTAATCATGTTCAACTCATTACATGAATAGCCCAAAGTTCGCTTTGAGTGAATGGGGACGGTGAAAACCATTACCGGCGGATGACCTGGAGTTGACAAGTATCTCTACTTGGAGATTAGATTCAAATGAGTATAGTTTGCCTACATTATGCTTACAGAAAAAGAACGACTTGAACGGAAAAGAATCCCAACTCCGCCACCACGTTTATTCAACCCTAAGTGTGTGATGGAAAGAATAACCATTGGGTGTGATATTTCCAAGACTACATTCGTCATTGGGTTTAACCAAGTTCACTGATTGCCACCAAATCCAAGTTGTGACTTAAAATAAGTCAGTGAAATCATTTTGCTTTATTTTCTGATTTGAGCATTAAGTTGCAAAAGTTAAAATTTGAGTCAAACAGTTTAGTTATTGGCTTCAAATTTTCAAACAATTTTCTGTGTTATCTGTTTTGAACCTTGGGTCTTACGAATTCATGTTGTGTGATGTGAACTGGGATTTGGAATGTAGTGTTAATAGTAGGTCAACCGACGAGATTTTTTGACTAATAACTGTACCATTTGGGACGCCGACCACCCCCTCCCTTACCACCGACGACAACGTGTTTCTTAATTGAGGCCATTTATAACAAGATTTTTGCCAGTAGATGCGTAGGGCCGGTGGTTTGGGCTTAGATCGCCTATTCCAACAGATGGACTGAAATTTGCGAGGATTGGCATCCAATAATAAGGAACAAGCACCAAGATATTTAAATGTGTTTGAGTTGTTGTTATTCCCTTCAAATGGCAGGCCGTCTATGTAGTTGAAAGGAGACAAGGTAGATCCACACAACGGAAGATGAGGTACTAGTACCTGCTGTGTGCCCATGTGCAATTAGGCAGGCATTTGTACCATACAATAGGAACAAGGGGTAAGGAGCAGTTAGGCAAACAGGGGTAATTAACAGTGTGCAGTCAAGTCTGCAACACTGCCAAGGCTGGTTGAACAAGTCCATAGTGTGTAAATGTGAAACAGACTATAGTAGGAAGAAAAACCTCACAAAAAATACATCCTCATCAAAGATGAAGAAAGTTCCATCCAAAGTCACCAAATAGGGCTAGTAGGGTCTGAGGTTTAGTTCACCAGTGGCTAAGTATGATGGATGTTCACAGTTAGAACATCATTAAAAAATAAACAAATGTTGCAAGTAGTCGTTCAGGAGGTGTGCCATCCAGTGGGGTACACACTCCAACATATGTTGGTTTAAAAGATTTAAAAAACTAAAAAATCTTAAAAAAAAAAAAAAAAAACACTTTTAAACAAAGTTTTAGGAATAATACGTGTCGGAATGTGTTCAACGTTGGCAAGTAGAGGGTGCTGAATTCAAAAAGCCTCTTTGGCCACACTCCACATTGCGAGGTTTTGACCAAAGTACAAGGGGTGAGTTTATAGGCCCGGAAGTAGGCATACTATTTTCATCACTGAAAGACACGTTGTTGACGACTTTTATTGAACAAAAAAAATTCATCTCTTCAGAAGTGATAGGCGGTCTTCCGTGCGCCATACACTCAATGACATTAGTTGGTATTTAATGCATGTTAAGATGTTGCCAACAAAAAAACAAAAGATTTGGTTACGCCAACAGTCTGCTCTGACCTTTTTTGTATATCCCTAACGTCCCTAAACCTTCAAACCCACATGACAAAAATCATGGAGCGGTCCCCTGACCTTGGTAGTGGGAAATTGCCCTAGTATCTGACAAAAAAAATACCGCACCTAGTACCTCACTTTTTTGCGGGGATTGTCAGATTTTCCTTAGGCGACGTAGGGATATTAGTCAAGCGATCGCAACCCGACTTCAACGCTGCATTTCTCTCAAAACTTCTTATTTATGTAAAGGACGGAATTCCGGGGTTGAATAGTAGACTGAAAAACTGCCTTCTGACGGCAGCTCGCACTGACTAGTTATTGACCATATTACCTCTATAAAAGACCCCCTAATCTTATCAAAGTAGCAAACATTTACCCCCACTGGCCAGACTAGAAACAACCATGCATTATTTGCTTCTATTTTTACCAAATGCATAACTTTTGGTATCATATCTGATACTCAATTTAGCTTAATTCAACATTTGGTCTGATATCTGCTGCTATACCAAGACGTAATATTTTAGTGGAATAGCGTCTTTGTTCTTATGTGTATAGTCCGTTATTTTCAGGTTGTTCCTGTTCTAACTTTTACAAAGTAATACCCTCAAGCTCTTTGGAATCAGAAAATCACATACGAAAACCATCAACTAATTAAAAGTGACAGAAGTGTCGAAATAAATCTCAAAATCTCCTAAAATATGTATGTTGCCGCGTTTTTTATTATAATTATTTTTAATTAGTAGCATACAATGAGGAGTATTTCCATTGCCGTTAACTGTCTTATATCCTAGCTTAGAGCATGTTTTCATTCAAACCGTATATATAAATCACATCTACTTTGTAAGTGGTTTATAAATGTTTAATTTGCTAATAAATTATCAATAACAACAATCAATCCTAATTCCCCAGGACTAATTCCATTTGCGTAAACAACAACACTTTTCTACTTGAGTGTATTCTTGAATGCTGTTGTAAGTTGGTTGCCTCGGGCCTATTGCAAACTCTCTGTCACTACCCACTTCCCGTCGCTTTTTAATTCGGTAACTTAAGCCACTCAATTCCTCAAATCCAATCTTAACATGCATACTTTATGCAATACTTAAAGCTGTCCACGTTCGCGAAAAAAAAATGCCCTAATCTGTAGACTCTTTCTTGATGTGGACTAAACACTCAACAAATTAGCATGTAACATCGAGCTCCAATGCTTCATCGATTTATATTTCATGAATCTTACATCATGTCAACTTCAATATACGTCGCTTGAGATCATGGTAAAACGCACCAAGGTTGAATATATCGATCAACCGCTCATATCGTTGTCAAACTCCCGCTGAAAAGGCTTTTAATTTATGAACCATTTGTTTATTTTGCGAAAATAAATGCGTCTCGTTAGAGGGAAATCCAATCAATAGTGGCATTATGAAAGTCTCTTACCCGCCATACACGAATTTCTTGTTATATTAACCTACATTTTCTCTTTCTTTTCTGTTCTTTTATTTCTGCAGCATTATATTGCTTAAATTGTTTCGGCGACATTGATAATACGTGTTTACTATGTACGAAACCCGTGGATTACGCGGCTGTTTGTTCCGATGTCAGTTTAGAAAGGTAAGTTACAATAAGGCGTCTTAAAGTGTTTCAAAACATCTCATTT
Source organism: Ophioderma brevispina (assembly GCA_023653785.1). Classification (NCBI taxonomy): domain Eukaryota; kingdom Metazoa; phylum Echinodermata; class Ophiuroidea; order Amphilepidida; family Ophiodermatidae; genus Ophioderma; species Ophioderma brevispina. The sequence continues at coordinate 71,515 of JAMKCH010004907.1, read as the reverse complement.
TAATTGTTATTTTTTATCATTGTGAGACAAATATCTGGAGTCGGCTATCGGTTTTTTATCTGTTTATTTAAAATTCCGAATCTTTGCTTAAAGACTAACTCAGAGATTTCAAAATATATTTTTTGGCGTATTAATTTGTCAACTAGAACAAAAGACAGTCACCTAAAATGATCAATTCAAATGATTGAGAGGAATCGGATAAACATTTATGTACAGTATAACAGTACCAAAGGATACGGTGTATAACAAAAATTCCGGATCCGGAAGTTGTGATTTTCTATATGATTTGAGCTTAGCTATTTTCCACCTTGATTGGTATGTGGACAAGCATTCTATGTATTATGCAAAAACAAATACAATTTGTTAGAAAAATGAGGGCGCCATCAACGAAAAATCTCTGAGTCAGCCTTTAATAAAAGAGATCTGTTTTAAGTGAGCCACAAGAACTTACAACTTACTTTCTTGATAATAAATCCAGATAAAGATTGTTTTAAAATCAAGAAACATGCCTCTAAATAAACGTCTTATAATGATTATGATCAACGAAGTATATCAAATCCTGTGTTGAAGATACCATACTATGATTATGTGATAACATGGCATTATGACAAAACATCTCAAAATGTGGTCGACCACATTTATTTACACACACTAACCTATGGGCCAATTTAGTACACATTTTTTCTTGTATGCTATCCGAACGACTGAACCGATTTAATTCAAAATTTGTAATCAGGTTATTTTTGGTAATATTCTTCCGTGTGAGGCAGAAAACACCTATGACAAATCGCACCATGATCGGGTCACCCATCTTTAATTTAGCCATCAGCAATCTGTAGATGTGGTCGCTTAAAGTAATTGGAATATCAGTGACAGAAACGAAACAATACAAAAGAATTTTGAAAAGACGCTTGATTGTGTTTAATTTATGGCTAGATTTCCAGAATTCATTTTGGTCTATTTTTCTTGAATGTTTTTAATTTCTATGTTTGCTTGTTGGTTTAGCCAGTCGGATTTTTATTTGACTTTCTCCCTTTTTCCCTCAAACATTAATCGTAGCAAATTGAACGACTATTTAAATGAAAATGTTGTACAATCCAGATAGGTGCCCTTGCGATTCTAACAATTTTGTATGCTGTACATGCACCAGAAAACTTGCATTGTGTGATGCCCGCCACCCGCCTCCGTTTTCATCGCCAACACGCTTTTGATGATTAAATTATTGCTTTCAAATGCACAAAATAAATGTATGTTGGATTTCCCCGGTTATTTTTGATACATGTCAAAATTTGCTCTAACGTTTATTTGAGTGAAAATTTCGACGCTTGTCACTTTGTTTCAGACCATATTTCTAATGATAGCATCATTTTAATTTGAAAAAATGGTAGTGGCGACATAGTCCGGCCTCATTATTTCAATCCTAACATTATTATCATAAAATCATAATCCATTCTTTGTTAGCTTAAGGGATACACCCTATGTGTTTAAAATACGTAATCATAACAACAACAACAACAATAACAGCAAAACCAACAACAACAACATATAAAGGCGGGTCGTTTTTGATGGATGTACTAAAAAGCTGGACCACGCTGCAAGCTTGCCGAAATGTCACGTGCGCAATGCAGTCTTGCAAATGTCATAACAAACACGCAGCGAAAAACCGAATGCGAAGCCTTCACTCGTAAAGAGTGGGATGATGAACATTAATTTCCTATTTTTTTCTGCCAGACATTTTTGTGACGTAATCATAGTGTTCCTGCAGACCTGTCCATCAAAATGTAATTAACGTCGATGAAGCCAATATAATAAAATCGAAACATACACAGAAATACAATTATATCTTGCGGATGGAAGACAAAGGAACGCAGTGCCATATTTAAAAATAATCATGAAGACAGGATCAGTGGCGGTGCTATGGGATGTGGAAACATATGGGGGATTTCCCCAATCATTTTCCCATTAGAATTGATTCCGTCATGCGCTGTAAATTGTTGTGCAGTAGCGCACAACCCTAAATGGCAATACCTCATTTGCATACGTGGGGCTTCTTTATGAAACGTCTTCTGAAAAGTACGCCTTACCCATGATACTTGGGTACATGATACTTAGCGGCTCGGGTCCAAGTCACCTATTACATGCTCACATAATCATTGAACCTCAAAGCACACAAACGACCGACTTAGCCTACAAGAAAAAACACAACTAGAAGCCAACATGTGAGCGCCCTACATTGTACACTGCACACGAAAGTACTGGTTATCCAGTCTATATAAATCCTTGTTTCAATGTATTTGAAGTTCCGCGCATATATGATGGCATGTCCCTAAAACGGACACCTATTAAACATGTCTCTGGAATGCTATTATGTTGGATATACCAAGTTGCCCGCCAGTTGCTTCACTCATCTAATATGTACAGTTACTGCTGCGTAGCCAATCCATTGTATAGAGATCAGTGGCCTCGCCGTCATACGGAATGATATCGCGTGCTGCCATGTATTAAGATGACAATGAACTAACCTTTCCTTGAATTGAGTCAGTGGCTCTTGAAATGGTACTTCAGACGACTGTGTCGCCTGGAGACCCATTTCAAGAGTCAATATTATGTTTGATGGGAATTTCTGACAACTCGCAGCTATTGTACTCACGACCTTCCTAATTGCATGTTATTGCTAGTGTTGATAGCTGATAACAGTGACATCACTGTTATGTTACAGGCCCCAAGAATTAGCAATGATTTATTTCACTTTGAATGAGTTAAACTTATAAATTAGCATATAAAATATTATAAATTAATCTAAGTAACATAATATAAAAATATACCTGGTTTGTGTGCATAACTGGTGTGTGTGAAGCAAATAGAATAGCTCAGAAAACACGGGAAAATTCTAGAAGAGTGTCCAACTGAGTGGATTGTGCTAGGAAGTGTATCACTGAACATCACTTAACTATAGGTGGCGCACTGCTGCATAATCATACAGTCACAGTGCTGTGTATGGGTGATGGCTATGAACATTCTAATATGAAAACACTGGAGAGGATTCTAGTATGATCAAGACTTATGATGTAATGTACTAATTTTAGTACATGACTCATAATAGAGAGGACTAGATCCTTCTGGAAGTGTTTGAGAGGCTATATAAAGCAATTGAGGGAAAAGTTGCAGGCGGAGTACCATAACATCATTACTCCAAGTATAGTGACATCCAGTTGCTCCAAGTTGATAGTGACAGTGACAGTAAACACCGTCTTCCATATAGTGGACATTGTCACAGTTGTCTCAGCTCCAATAGTAGTCGTCCGACTGTGTAGCCATCTTCGGTTTTATATTTTGTGGCCTCTGAGTTATCCAAGGATAAACAAGCTGCAGCACATTTGGGCTTTATATTTAGTCGACCTCCGAGCTTCGGGAGTCATTAGGAGCTGGTGTTCTTCAGTAAGGACAAGTCGTCCGTGGACAAGTCCCACTATTGGAAATTGAAGTTTTGCGCTGGAATATTCGCCAGGACTATTCGTGAGTTCTGCATCTTTATAGTAATCTTGCTGTAGCCCGCATTCGCGGCACACACCAGGTAGTAAATCTAGTAACAACTTTATTATAGATAAATCATTGATTATTGATACCTAATCTATGTTTGTTTTAATGAGATTAATTTAAACACACAATTAAAATAAATTCTTTGTTTTAAAATTTGTAATCAAGTTTACAGTGTATTGTCTAGTTATTCATGAGTTTGAATCCAAAGTTTTGAGGTGGTTTTGGCCTTGGTCAAGGTGACCGTAACAGTTACCATTCATTGTTATTCCGCATGCGCATTCTTTTTTGGTCCATTTTGAAAGCAGTTGATGAACAACTCTCATGCCGTTGCTTTTTTTTCAATAAATGTATACACACTCTCTTTTAACTGAAACATACATGACTCGGTGGCTTTAAAACAGCTCAAGTTAATAACACACAAACCAATGGCTTTGAAATGGCTCTTCGAATGAATAAGTCACAAGCCAGCGGACTTTTAAGATGAGTTCTCAAATGAATAACACACAAGCCAGTGGCTTGAGATGGCTCGCAAAACGATTATGACCATTCAAGCCTTATACTACGGCGGATTAAATAAGAGATTGACACTGTTGTGGACGAACGGTGGTCCTGGGGGCCTTGCTTTACAGGGGGCGCTATAACGAATCGGGTTGGTAGATTTTAAGGGGGTGGAACACGTCACTAAAAAGTCCAGATAAATTTAAAACTCCCCGGGGGGATAATACATCGGCGATAATCTTGTAGAATATTAGACTTTAAAACGTGAAATTGGGTTATATGAAAGCTGTGAATTTCTAATTGCTACAACATAAGATTTACGGTGAATTAAGTTTAATTTTTACAAAAACAAATAGATTCCAGGGGATTTCAATTTGAAGGGACCCGACCCGAATTGTAACTGCCAAGTGCTGTTAGCAAAATAATAACCTTGATCAGAAAAAATAGGTAAACAGCAAGAAGACTACCACCAGCAGCAAGCTGAACAAGTGGGCATGGATCTCGAAGAGGATTCCATCTAGAATAAGAGTTACAGCAACAGTGAACAGTCCTAAGAAATCACAAAGCTGCGAACTATAAGTTCATCATCAGTGTGATGTTGTGAGTTGAGTCTATGGTGTGACTGCAAGCAGCATGTGCATAAAGCAAGTGTATGTATGTGTGTGTGAGAGAAGAGAAAGAAATTTGCATAATGAACAGAAAAAGCAATGGAGCAAACCAAAAGGAGACTAGTCATCATATCACTCCAGAGGGTTGTAAGATGGGAAGACACCGTAGTTGCTGAATCAAAATTTTCTTTTTCAAGACGGAAAAAATTTATTGTGAAAGTCTCTTAAAAGCATCAATGAAACTCTGGTGAGATCATCTATGCTGTGATTGGGGGAATTATTAAAGTGCATTGCCACCCGATTGTCTTTTTTTGTTTCTGAGTCAGATAAATTGACCATAAAGTTGTTTTTTTTAAGGGCATTTTTAGTTTCACCCCAAATGGATTGCCACGCGGCTGCAGAGTGATACGAAGATTATGTGAAGTGGAATTACAGTCAATATTTTGAAGGATTTACATGTTTGTTTAGTAACACCACTGTGAAAAGAAGATTGTTTCACAAACATAATTGCAAGCTTTGCAAGGTTTGTTACAGGTTGATTGCCCACCTCGACTTTCTCATTATAGAGGGTTTAAGACGAGCAGAACACAGAAGGTCCCTAAGGTTTTTGGGGCGACGGAAGGCAATAACAGGAGGGTTGGGGATTGCGTCCTGCAATTTAGGAGACAAATGTAAAATGGGCATATGATGCGAACATGTGCGAAGTCTGGAAGATGAGGGTGGTATGTGGCAACAAGCGGCACCCTGTTGCTTTTTTCTGTATTTTATTAGATAAGGTTTGTTCACGGGGAATGGCAGCAGCAACTTTGGAGATTTGAAAAAGACAATTTGTGCTTGTGCTTGTATTTACGGTTTTTGAAATGGTTGGCAGTCACTAGAAACGATTGATGAACAGAAGCATCAGATGAACAAATGCGTCTGGGACGCAAGCCTTGGTCGTAAGGGAATTCTACTATGTGAGGGGGCGGTGGACAGCTAGAAGGAAGGCGATATTGGTGGGTATCGGTGGGTTTGCAGTAGAGGTCCGACTGACAGAAAACAATTGGAATCAATAAGAAAATGAACAATCAAGGAAAAGCAATGGAAAGCAAATACGGTTTGAGGAATGCTCAGAGGGTGAAAATTTTATGGTTTGGATGGGTGTTTGTTATTAAGGAAAAGAAATAAATTGATTGAGTTCATCTTTTCTGACTTGTCCTATGAAAAACACATCATCTATTATGCGACACCAAACAAGTGGTTTTAATAGGGCAAGAGTCAAGAATACGTTTTTTCAAGAGCATAAATGAATATGATGGCATAAGACGGGGCCATAATGGTACCCATCGCAGTACCCCCTATCTGCCTGTAAAATTCTGAATTGAATTCGAAAGCATTTTTTCACGAAATAAGTTTGATAAGCGACAGGATAGCATGTGTGGGAGGTGTTTTGTCAGGCCGTGAATTGAGAAGATAAAAAATAAGCTTTGTGATTGTCTTATGGCCGTAACTGTTGATGTCTCCTTGATTCATAAAAATAGTCAAATAAATCTAAAGAGCATTAAAGGAGCTAAATTTGATACTCAAGCATTACCAAATTGGACCTTGAAATAACTGGGATAGGCGCATTTGAAAACCAAAATAATTAAAATTATGAAACATCAGTGTACACACACTTAAAACTGGGGTGGGCCTAGGTTCACACGAGGGCGCTATGTATAGCCGGCTTGCATGAGCGTTTCCGTTACGCATGGTTACAAACGTGAACACGAACGCTATACATAGGTAATAAATACAGGAGGGACCATAAATTTCGTTGATATGCGCGAACTTTCGTATTTTGCCATCCCATAGCCATATTGTGGGGGTAAAGGAGCAAAAGGCGACAGGCGCTAAGTGTGTTCAGCCCCCTGCTTTTACCCTACAAAACAGACAGCGCCGTTGTTACTTTTGACTAATATGATTGTTATTTAAAGGTGGTAAAATTTTACCGCATGGTAAATCGTTTTAACACATAGCAAATTGAACAGTAAGCAAAGTGCACAAAATATTAAAACTTATAACGCATGTTTCGTCCATCTCTCTGCTCATTGGTCGATATCTGTTTGTTACTTGTTTTAACAAGGTCCACAATGAACTTTTGTCAGCACATAATAATTATCAGGGTTAAGTATTTTTGGCTTACTCACAATTGTTAATTACATATATGTGACATCACAAACAAAGGGTTACAGGTATGGGTGATAGATTTTTAAGAACTAGTTTTTGCCAACTTTGGTAGTGCCCCGGGGGTGGTTCTATGGACCCCCATTATTACTCATTAACGGTAAGGCCAATTGTAATTATTTTGGTTACGAAAAAAAGAAGTCATTTGAAGTAGACAATTACAAAAAATCACGACGAAAAAAAAAATGCAGTGTTTGTCACGAATTAAGAGTTCTGCTTGAGAACATCTCATATTTAAAAATTTAAATAAAAAAACAGATGAAAAGGTCATGTTTTTACGTTTTTATAAAGATTTAGTAATATTTCCCTATTGAATTTCCGAATTTTGATATGTTGGTGTATGAGCAATATTATATCAAAATCGAACAAAATAGCAAGTATCAAATTGAATCGTATACTTCAAATCTTTGAAATAAAGTTGTTAGAAAATCATTCTAAGAAAAGTTGTTTGCCCGCTGCAAAGTTTTCGCGGGTTTTGGCAGGTTGCTGGCTAAGCATTTCAGGTTGTCTCAATCGCCAATCAGAGTCGTTGCCTTATTGTCGGTCGGCTCGATTGCGTATTATTGAATCACAAAGACATCTGTGTTGAGTCTGTGGCGCGATCGCAATGGGATGTTCTCTCTTTTAAATTCTGCAAGCTAAATTATCGTCGCAATCTTGGAACTTACTGTATCAAACATCTACATAGAATTTTGGAGGTTAGCGGAGCTTTTGTAAACATCCTATTTGTGTGGTAGTGTTGGAGTTGCAGAATTATTGAGAACCCGTTACGTGATAAAATACATCAAACACGCCGAGACGTGGAAGGGAAACCAAGGCGGTCGGCTTTGGTGCAAATCCAAACTCGGGACAATAACAAAGGAGTGTAGGTAAGACGGGACAGTTAAGGCAACAGATCGCAAGCTCGGGGCGATGTCGCTTGTTGAACACTTCAAACAACAACAACAAACAACAGAAACTGATGACACAAACCCAAGTCGGCAAGTGTGCTAGCACAATTCTAATAATTCTACCGGGGTTTAACCGCGGGTGATGATGGATTCAGCACAGGGATCCGAGGCCATGGTTCATGACGTGTCCAGCGGCCCGCAAACACGGAAAGTAGCAATAAACAATCAACGGGTACAATATCGGCTTCCAGCCATGCAGTCGGCGCGAGTCAGGAAATGTCGCAAGTGACAGTCCAGCCAACCATACTACAGCCTGTACAGGTGCATTGCACCGCATTCACCCCAGCGACGGATACGGTGTGTGAGAAGGCCCCATGTCACTGGTGAGTAAGCAAAATTACCTTAAAAAACATGTATTTTTCAATATTTCATAAATTTTGGTCTTTTTAAGAATTTCAGAAATCTTGCATTTTTTAAGGAAATTTTCAGAAATCTTGCGTGTTTTTTTTTTGTTTTTTTTTTAACTAATAAAATGGAAGCATTCAAAATTTTGGTTGGTTTTTTAACGAAAATTTCAGAGGCAAATCTGGCGTTTTTTTAACGAAATTTTAAGAAATCTTGCGTTTTTTAACGAAATTTTCAGAAATCTGCGTTTTTTTAACGAAATTTCTGAATTTTGCGTTTTTTTAATTTTAAGAAATCTTGCGTTTTTTAACGAAATTTTTAGAAATCTTGCGTTTTTTTAATCACAATATTTTCAGAAATTTGCCATTTTTTTACAGTATTTTCAGACATTTTGTGTTTTTTTTAACAATATTTTCAGAATTTGCCAGTTTTTTACAGTATTTTCATGTAATTTTTGCATTTTTTTACAAGAGTTTCAAGAATTTTCCCATTTTTGTACATATTTTTTTAGCAATTTTACTATTTTTTTACAATCTTTCCAGAAATTTTGTGTTTTTTTCAATATTTTCATAAATGTTTTGGTTTTTTACAATATTTCCAGAAATGTTGTGGTATTTTACATATTTTGCATTTATGTGTATTACATTTTACATTCATGAGAAAAAACCACTACACTAAAACTCCTGCTTTTTGGACTGGCTCCGAATCCTGTTTTGAGATGACTGTGCTGTCAGGTTGTTAACCGATGGAGTCCAGTAATTTTAGTCTTGAGCCATTACTTGTTACTTGAATAGAAACTTACTATAATTGCCTTCCAAGTCATTACAACTCAACTGGTTACACAATCCACCCACTCATGTTGACCCCGGGTTTCAAGTTCAAGTTCAAAGGACTCCTGCAATTATCATTACCGTAAAAAACCCCTTGTTTCAGGTTACCTGATTATTAAAGGCTGTGCCTGCTCATGTTGGGCTGTCTTCTTGGATTTGATCATAGTTTAATTGCCAAAGGTAACCATATTCAGTATTGAAAAAGCTTTGGCACGATTGAGTGAACAATTGGGTATAGCAGTAGTGTGTTATGAATTGTGATAAGATGAACGAACAGGAAATGAAAAATTCAGCAAAAGAATCATCATGCCTTTGGTCAATTAAGACTTTCGTCCTTTGCACATATTTTTATAAAATAGTAAATTAAATGCTGCAGTACTATCTTGAACAAATATACTGAGAGTTAATTATTAGAATTAGGTCGAAATACACAGAAGTCGCAAATCCAAAGCAAATATGAAATCAGACTTTAAAGTATTAGATTGGAATTTTAAAAAATAATAAAAATCATATATGTTTGTTTTAAATTAACTGTACAAGGTGAGCTTGGAATTACACTGATATAATTTCTGCTTGAAGTTGGGGCCTTAAAGTCCTGTGCCTCATAGATGTTGAAATATTAATATTTTTTTGTGGTAATAATGAAAAATAGTCAACTAGAACTAAAGATAGTAACCTACATGCACAATTCCGAACTTTGATATGATCGTTTTTTTCGTTTTGATGCAGTAACATTTTGGTAGTAATTACTCTCATAGGATCTGTGTATAACAAAATTACCGGCTCCGACTTTTTAACAGTTGTGATTTTCTATATGAAGGAAATTTGATTTAACTTAGGCATTTCACACAGTATTAGTATATGGACAAGCATTATGTACATCAAAAAACCAATTTTTGGAAATTATGGCGCCCTCCTCACAAATCTCTGAGTCGGCATTAATTACGAAGTGCCTTGACCGGCGTTTATAGTACCGTGAAGTTAATAATAGTAAGGCCCTTGCCTTTGGACTATAATAACCAACCTATTTTGGATACGCCAATCCTCAGGTTTTCCCCTTACGACTTTCCCGGGGAAAATTTGCAAAATTGGCCTTTTGACCCCCTTAAGAGGGAAATTTCCCAAGACTGTGGAATTTTCCCCCTAGAGCGGGCAGGCCCGATACGCCACTGGTCCATGTGGACCCCTTAACGGGAGTGCACAAGACCTTACACACTTCAGTGTTAAAGTGTGATGCTCACATGAAAGAAATATGAAATCTTTTGATTGTTAGATGTAACAAATTTAAATTGTTTGTGTCCCCTTCTCATACGAAGCCCAAAACTTTAACCAAAATATCACATGTTTGACCATACATATTGGCTCTTCTTATTATTTGGCTTCAAAATGCCTTCTGAAGTTACTCCTAGATTGAAGTACTTTAGCAGAAAAGACAATTATTATTATAGGCCAAAAGACCTCAAAATGCTAAGGTAGCTGTTGGTATGTACAAAGCAAGTTTTTTAATACTCCACGAATTACCACGTTAGGCATTTTATTATCATTTGATTCAAAAGTTTTATTAAATTTTTTTAAAGTGTTATATCCGTTGCTTGGCATGTTTTGGATGCATTTAGCAACAAAAACAGCAGAATATTGAATAAGATAATATATAAAGTACAGACGAATACATGATTCTGAAAATGTGAATCACAATGGATAATGTCACTATTGCTATAGGAGACAAAGTTGCAATTTCCAATTACTTAGACCAAAAATGACAGGATTTTCTTTCCCATCTATATTTAATATTATTACCTTTTCAACAAGGTTTAGTTATGCCACTTTGTGTTTTAGGCATCTGCAGGACATGACACAAGGCGTAAACAAGTAGCAAGACCAAATTATGATTGGGGACTTGCTGAAGAATAATTGGACCACAGGGGTAAGACAAGGTGTGTGAAGGTTGGGAATTACGCCCCACCCCCCCCCCAGCTGCCCTGGATGAGGCTGATGAACCACTACATGTATACTCAGGTGTGTAAGACATTACTACTGCCATGTATGAATTTTGATATTTTCGGCAAATTGTATGAATTCATTTTATTTTGGAAAGGGTTATTGAACTCATAGGCCTGTATTATTGCTATGTTATACGCACAATGCCAAAAGCATTGCAATATGCAAAACTAGAATTCGCGGTGTTTTTTTTTTTTTAAAATTATATTCTTTTAGAATATAAGCTGTGGGCCGCACAATGGCACTTGACCTGGCATGTGACCTTTGATTCTTCATCACATATAGAGATATCGCATGGTGCACCTATGACAAAAGTTTGGTTCCAATTGAACTTCAAAAGTTTTCAATTTAGATCCCAATTTTACATATTTAGCCCCATTTTAAAGTCCATTTTTTCAACTTGACCTCACATGACCTTTGACCTTTCAACATGACCTTTAACCTCATGAACATATGAAGGATCCCTTTGTGCACCTATGACACAAAGTTGGTTCCAATTGAAGTTAAACTTTTCAATTGAGGTCAATTTAAAAAAAAAACTTAACAATTATTGACACACACATTCACACAAACACACACATACACACGCACAACGGATTGCAATGTGGTCCTGCCAGCTATAGCTGGCGGCCCACAAAACGCAAATTCATAATCACCCATTGATTTTTTCAAATTATGCCACGGATTCTTGACCAAACATACGTATTAAATTCAAGTTGTGCTTTTCATACAGATGTTATTCCACAGAATCCGAGAGGGCCGGTGAAGGTTGGTGATGATAATGTTTTGATTTGATTGTCATGTTCCCTAAAATATGGCACATCAATATGAACTGCAAAAAACCTTAAAGCGTCGCTCAAAACAGCCGCGTAATGAATTGTACGGGTTCATTAGGGTTTACTTAAACGTTTAAATGAGATAAAGTCAATGGAAGACAGTGGTCTTCGAAAAAATCAGAGACACTCGAAATGCTATTCGAATGATAATCACGTGGTTTAATCAAATAGTTGTATATTACGCACTCACTTGCCTGACAAACAGCACAATGTCAACGATACGATTAAAAGTTGTCTTAAAGTTAACCTGTGACCTCTTTCTTGCCATTCAATTTCCCCAAGTCCATCGGTCATATCGGTGATGAACGTGCTCCTATCTTAGGTTATTATCTCATTTCCGGTCCATACAACCATTCTGATTTTCACCCTTAACTTTTACAGTAGACACTGACAAACCCGTACAGTTCATTTAGTGACTATTTTGCAGTCTTTTTGATGTTCCTGTGCCATGTATTTTCTACTGGAGTACAATCATCAAGTTATCATTGCATTAGCCAGCTGCTTCAACCCGCCATGTTATAGGGATCATGACAATCAAATTAAACTTTTTTCACACTACTTGATTCTGAGAAACAGCATCTGTTTGAAAATAACAACTTTGACAATAATTACGTAATGTGTATATACTCATAAACTCCTGGTACTACTAAACTAAACTACTAAACCAAAGTTTTAAATCCGGTTTTATCCCCGTCAACGGGGGTGGCCGGATTCACCTCACATTTGCAGCAACCGCCCTGACTCCTAATTCCTTCCATTTCACCCGATTCAATGCATCCTCCATCCTCAACCCAACCCTCCTACTCTCCTTCTCCACTTGTTTCTTCCATGTCTTCTTTGGATGTCCCCTCCTCCTCAAATCGCTCACCTCGAACTCAAAAGCCCTTCTTAACACATGCTCGTCATCCTTCCTCAACACATGCCCATACCAACGTACACTATTCGCCTTCGCCAACCGGTCCACCGCCTCTTCCAAACCCAACATTTGCATCAAGTCCTCAGCCTTCATCCTGTCCATCAACTTCACACCACACATCGCTCTCATCATTGCTCTCTCTGTCCTCCTCAAAATCGACCCCATCTCATTTTCGCTCAGACACCACGTCTCACTCCCATACAGCATCATTGATCTCACACAGCTCTTATACACCATTCCTTTCATCTTCAAAGGATATCTTTTCCCTTGCAACAACTCCGCACATTCCCTAAACTTCACCCACCCATACCTCACTCTCGCTGTCACAGCCACCTCACATCCACCACCCCCACTAACCTTATCCCCTAGGTATGTGAACTCCTTCACTGACTCCACCTCATCATACAACTTTTCCTCCTGTTCCACCATCCCTCCAGCTCCCTTCTCACATCTTCTACACACAAAATCTCTTGCCAAACTAGGGGTCACTCTCTACATCTTTGTGCATCTCCCATGGATACATTTCCCACATTTCTCACACCACACTAGAATTTGCTTTTAACTCTCTTCCCCACATACCTACATTGGTTCTTACCTTACTCGCTACCACCTTCCCTCTCCACCCCACTCACAACCATCACTATTGTCTTTTCAAGGTTTCCCTTCAGACCCTTACTCTCGAAGCCTTCTTCCATTTCCAAAAATTTCTCCTTCAGTCCCCCAATGCCTTGCTTCATTAAAACCAAGTCATTCCGCATACACCATCTCACTCACAAACCTTCGTTTGGGGGGGCACTCTCTGTGGACTACATCAACACAATTGCAAAAAAAATCAATGGCGAAAGTACAGAACCTTAATGCACACCCACCTTCACCTCAAACCTCGACAATCGAACCCCTCTAACTCTTGTTTTGGCTCCTTCATAACAAACGCATCACTGCTCCTAACCATCTACTTCTGTATCTCTCTCTTCCTCCAGCACCCATTCCATCACTTTCCTAGGTACCCTATCAATGCATTAAAATTCTCCAGTCTATCTACAAACCCATACCAGCTTCTTCCTTTAGCTCGATATTCCTCCTACAACTCTTAAATAAAAATAAACACTGCCTCTTCGTTCCTTTCCCTGGCATAAACCCAATTTGCATCTCATCCACTTCCCCTATCTCCGAATCCTATTCTCCAGAACCCTCTCCACAATCTTCCATTGCTCTCTTAAACGAACTTCACCCCCTATATGCCAATTCAAACCCAACTCATTTGCCCCCGTTCCCGTTCAATTGGAATTACCACACACTCACTGTGCCCATTCCACCGGCATCCCTCCCCATCAACACTCCTGACACAACTCATCATCACACCACCAATCCCTATCTCTCCACTCGCACTAATCATCTCAGCCCTCACCTCTGAGGGTCCAAAACCGCCTTTCCTTCTTCTCATTTCTCTATGCCTTTCACATCACCACTTCTACCCGGCTGACCCTCTTAAAGGGATTAGCATCGATAATGCAAGAGAATGGAAAAATGTGGGAACTGACATTTTTTTTGTGACTTAAAAATCATGATAGTGTGTACACTTCATCTAACTGCTTTAATATATTAGAAAAAAACACCAATTCGTGCAAAAAAATGAAGTATTTTAGGAAAATTGTCATACAGTCCCTCAAATAGACCTACAGCGATGGCATCTCAAATCTGCACTAAACAGCTGTATTGTGGTTTACACCAGTACAGAATAAACAAAGGTCAATAATGTTTGTTGTTTTGACGTCAAACTTGTATTGATCATGGTGCACATATCACCGAAAATCTGTGATATTCACCGGGAAAGGCTTTTTGATCTCAAGTCGGAATTTAGATACGCAGTATAGAAATTACAGAAATCAGATAAAAAATACTGCCTTTTCTTTATCCAGCTTTCAAGCCAACCACTTGCAGGTTATGTTCGCATATCCATCCCAGTACAAATACAAAATAGAATTTTGATAATTTTTTCTATGTTCGGATTAGCAAATCGCTGCTAATCCCTTTAACTGTAACTGTCCTTCCACCACATAGCCTCTACCTCTGATCCCACTCATTCTCCCCATTCATGATTCTCTCCATAATGCTCTTTCCATACCTGCCTCTATCTTTCTCACTGAAATTCAACTTTCCATCACTAATTCCTCTCATACATCTTCCCCCTTCAACATCTCTTCCATCCTTTTCATTGCCTTCACTATCTTATACACCTTGTTTGGATTCTCTCTCAACTCACTCAGCCCTTCTCTGCCTCCTCCTTCATAGCCTTCGCAACCACTTTCTTTGCTCGCTTCTTTAGCCTCTTATAGCTTACCTTATTCTCTTCCGTACCATTTTTTTTCATATCCTTAAGTGCATCCTTCTTTCTCGCTATCGCCTCCCTCACCTCATCATTCCACCACCCTGTATCTCTCCTGTCTCTCCTACCTTTTGTTTTCCCACACACTTCATCACATGTCTGTAACACCACTTCTTTAAAGCACCCCCACAAGTATGACACATCAGTCCCCACAAGCTTCCCTACTCTCATCTCAAAATTCTTCTGTCTCTCATTCTTTCAGCTTACATTCTTTCCTCCTCTCATGCACTACCTTCCTCACCACCTTTTTCACCTTCCTCTTATGATCTGCAACCACCAAGCGGTGTTGCAATTCTCCTGGAATTACCTTAACATTCTTCAGAAATTTCCTCTTCCTCTTACCCACTAACACAAAATCCAATCTCTGTCTCATTTCCTCCTGAGCTATATGTCACTTTCCTTTTGTCCTCTTTCTTGAACCATGTATTTGCAACACGCATCTCTTTCTCATCACAAAACTCCAACAACATTCTTCCAGTCCAGATTCCGCTCGCCAAACCCTTTTCCGCTCTCCATGAACTCCTTCGAAACCTTCGATCCTTTTTACCACATGCCCGTTAAAATCACCAACACCTAAGACCAATTCACCGACACTTTGCACCTCCCATTCCTCCCCCCAACTCATCATAAACTGTTCCTTTTCTTCACGCTTCCTTCTCTTCACGCTTCTTCCACACTGCGGCGCATAACCACATATCAACCTCACTAACTCTTCCTCGAAAACCATTATAACTGTTATCACCCTATCGCTCTTCCTTCTTAGCCGTCCACTCACCTTTTCACACAACTCCTCTTTCACCAAAGACTCCACACCCCCAATCCCTTCACTATTTCCTGCCCACCACAACTTGTACTTTCTTCCCTCTACCCCCAACATCCCAGCCCTTCCTCTCCACCTCACCTCATGTACATCACACACGTCCACCTTCCTCTTCCTCAATTCCTCACTTATCTTCACCCCTGTACAATTTTAAATAATTTTTGAATATAAATTTCTTTTCTGAATGTTGCAATACTTTTGGCCAGTGTGTGTTTTTAAAAGCAAATGTTCTGGTGGGCATAATTTTGTGTTTTTTGCCATGATTTGCACTTTCTACTGGCACACTTTTACAGAAGCCTTAATTAACCATGTATCACGACAACACAGGATTATGTATACGCAACATTTGTAGTAATATCTGTAGTCCGAGAAGCCTGTTTATTGGTCTAAAAACAAGTTTCACAGTGTAGTTCTGGTCCATTTTTTATTTCTTCCAGGAAAGTGGAACTTGCCAGCATGGTAAAAGCTGTACTGCACAATTAGTGGAGCAGGAGCCTACATCGTTTTACACCTATGTGCCAAGCAACTGAAGTCCGGCCCAGCTAAATACTTTGAAAAATAGTAACCTTTTTCATAAGTTAATGAATTGTTTCTTACTGATCCACTTTACTACTTCAAAGATAATAGATGATTTTGATAATTTACTTTAAACCTTTCTGTGTACCTGTGATTTAGCATGGAAAAGAAAAGTTAAGTGACTCTTCATCTAAAGCATCTGTTGTTCATAGCACCCATTTACAGGTGTGCTTAAGTAAATAATGTTGCTTAATCTAACAGCAAAGTATAGATTACTAAAATACAGACTACATTTACTGGAATTTGACACATCATCAATATAGTACTTTGGTTATAAATTAAAGGGCCCCCCGCCGTACGTATTCACAAATGCTAGCATTTGTGAAACAAACAAAGGGCATTTGGTGACATTGAATGTACATTTTTGTGAGGATGAAACTGCATACAAAAGGAGTTATTTAGGACTCAAATTTGCTCAAAAATTCTTTGTTAGCCTCAAAAGTTTGCAATCTTTTTAAAATTAGATCTTTGGGTTACAACATAAGGCAATAAAGGGAGAACCGGAGGGGTAGCAGAGTAATGAAGAGAAGGAGAATGAGAAATAAGTAGGAGTAGACTATAGTGAGTGGAGGGTACGGGGAGGAAGAAAGAAGAGAAGTTGACAATCTGAAAAAGGTTTTTGACAGTCTTGCATATCTGCCAAATTATATGAGTGTGCACATTTACTGGTACTGAACTGTCACTTGGATCTCATTCCACAAATGTACACAACAACATCTACTGACAACGATTAATCAAAGATTACCCAAAGTTTGTTCAGTCTTTAAAATTTGACACAATGTTTGACAGAATTGAACAGAACTTCCCAAACTCTCAACTATGAACTTATGATCATAACTTTGGGGGCAAATTGTCCTTAAAATTTTTGTTACAAGCTTCACATTTAATGTAAACTTCACATTTAATGTAGACATAATATACGGTCTTTTTCTTTGTAATTTTGGTCTCTCCTATGCTTTGCATGTTGGTGTGCACCATTACTATACCTTGCCATTGATTGGGCACATGAAAGTGATTACATACAAAATATCCCAGGCCATCTCATGTATGTCCCATATAATCTGTTATTCCAAATTGACATGCTACTTCCTACTAGTAGCTTTTAGAAGTTCACTGGACAGAAGAATATAGCACACAATGTCATGACCACTAATTTTTAACATCGCTAAAATTTGGTAAAAATGGATATTGCTTTTGCATCTGAAATCTTCACAATTTTCTAATTTGTGTATGTAATCTGGGCATCAAGAATCACAGCACTTAGGACGTTTATTACAGATATAGGATTCATATGCTTTATCCATTGTTATAGTGTTGTGCAAGTGTTAAATAAAGCTGTATGCTAACCCTATGTCATTGCATTACTGGATGCGTGTTTTGTCCACACACTGTAATAGTAAATCTGTACAGATTTAGAACTTTAATGAAACACTTGAGATAATTTAGGGCCAAAAATTTTATGCATTATAATAGGGTAAAGTTGAAATGCAAAATGCACAATAAAATGTGACTTCCTATTCAAGAACTAAAAATAATATTGGTTGTTTTTTAATTTTATTCATACTATATTGATCATTGAGTATGCTGACAGTTAAGGGGTAATTCCAGGGTCATTGTACTATTATATAGATTCAAAAAGCTTATGATAGTGTTAATAGTGTTTTTTTGAGGTTTTATTCAGGTTTAATCTTGGTGACAATTTTATCAATGGGTGAAATCTTTTATAGAGAAAGTCATATTATAATGTTTTCTCAGTCGTCCTGTTAATTCTTGTGGAATATTTTCAGGGCTTGCCCTATTTCACCTTTTTTTATTTATTGCGATGGAATTCTTGCATGCAGTCTGTAGTAATGGCGATATTCAAGGGATTAAGGTGGGGGAATATGGAAACAATAATTTGTGCGCAGATGACACTACATGCTTTTTGCAGGAGATTGGAACGTTTTCAGACCCTTTCAACACATTGGATCAATTTGCCTCCCTTTCTGGATGCAAACTTTGTCCAGTCAGAATCTACTTGTCTTCATATTGGTATTTAAGAGAACATCATTTTTTGTCCTTTTCAGGCCTTAGGTGGAGTCAACACCTTCAAAACCTTGGGTATTTGTCTTTGAATGTTAACTCCCTGTATGAGCTCAATTTTATTCCAAAACTTAGCCAATCGAGCAACCCTCCTTCTGCTGACAGCAATCAAAATTTGCCTCTTTTAGGAAAAGCTGCAGTTTATTACAAATCACTGTTGTTTGCCCCATCTTCTACCATTTTTCAGTACTTTGTATTGATATTCATAGAGGCGTCTTTTTTCCAAGTTATATGGGGGAATGCAGGTCCCAACGGGATAATTTATGTAATGATTTTGAACACGAGGGCATGAGAATGTTGGATGATTGGATCCTTTATTTCGCAAGCTCAAAAGTTTATTTGAGTTACAGCTTCTTGATCGCGACTACTCAAATTATGGGAGACTTTTGGAATTATCTGTTTTGTAAAATTTCACCGAATTGGACAATCTATGTTGAGGTCTGATCTGATTGTGTCTGATACTCTTCTAATTGTCAGCTCCTTGAAAGTATAAACTTTGGTATTTTACTCAAAACAACTTTACGGAGAAGATGAGCTGGTCAAATTTTTCATCTTCAATATTTGGTGGAACAAAAATGTCCGTTTGAAATCCAAAATTCTTCTACCCAGTTTGGGATGAAAAGGGATTAAGCAATATTCAGATCTTTTTCTTGCCAGTCATAATTTTGTGAAACTTTTGAAGATCTGGTTGTTGAATTTGACATTCCCATAGGCATTAGTGCTGGAAGTATACTTCACTGATAATGGTACTAGTTATTTAGATTGGTTTCAGAACCCCAAAAATATTCAAGAAATGTGTTTTGAAAAACTCTCAGCTTCTCTTGTGCCAGGTGAAAAAAAAGTTCCTAAGCATCATTCTTCTTGAGGAACCAGGCTGTTGTTGAAGTTGAAAACAAATGGACTGATGTTTGAATGTTCTGGAGGATTTGGAGCCTTGTAGCTATTACAATGATAATTTTTCAAATGTACCATTGAAACCCAATTGCCAGGCCTTTTTATTTAAACTTTTCATAGAGCAATATGTCCAACCAGTTTCTCCATAAAATTGGTAGAATTGATTCGTGTAATTGGGGTTATTTTTGCAAGAAATTTCATGAAATTTTCCCTCCACTTTTTTTGTGAATGTGAAGTTTTCCCACCTTTGTTTTTTAATCATGTTTCTGGGGAATCTTAGTTTATCAACTTGAGAAAAATTGGCATCACAGATTCTCAGCACGATAGCTGTACCGTACTTCTTTTCTTTTGAAGTTTTTGTAAAAAATTAAAAAAAAAAAAACAAATCCCAATTTTGCTCCTGTTATTGAATTTTTGTTAAATTAAAGGAATACCGAGGATAACATTGCTGAAAGTAAAGGGAAACTTAAACACTTTAAAAAATTTAATTTTTTAGTTTTTTAATTTTGTGATTTTTTGTTCATTTCTTTTTTTTTCAAATATATGGCACCTTGCTTGGCAGCTGGTTCTGTTTTAATGGTGGAAGTTGTGTGGGGTTCAATGTATTGGAGGGTGTGGATGGATCTGAGAGTATTGGTTTGTCCGTCCTATTGTCACATTTTTTTGTGTTTTTTCTTCTCTTTTAAAAAACCCGTACCCAGGGTTGATAAAATTAATTACATATTCCACTACATGTCATCCATGTATCATGTAGTTTTTTAAGTGGTGAGTTGATGGCTATATCTTTGTATGTTTCTTCCACGCTACCAAACCTTGGTACAGGATTAAAATGAAAAAAGAAAAAGTTATGTCAAGACCCTCAATTTTTAATGTGAAACTAAGCGATCTAAACACAAGTTTTGATGTTGAAATGCCAAACATACAGCCATCCCCTACAAAAGTACAAGTTTTCTCTTGAATTTCTAACCCGTTTTTACAGTGAGTAAAGTAAGATGAGTTTGCACATTGCAGTTAGCTGGAGTTGTGATAATGTAGATGATTAAATTAAAAATCACTATACAAAACCAAAGTCAAAATCTGTAGGCTGTTTTATCAGAGGAAAACCCCTATATAGCCAGAGTCTTAAACCTAAAACTGAGCATTAATAAATTACAACTTCATAAGTGATTATTTTTTTTCATTTATTTGTAAGCTTTTGGTAGAAACTGGAACACACCGTTCACAGTACCAGTACTGTACTTCCAGGTGGTCACCTCTACTTTTGTCATTTTTAATATATCACTAAGTTTTCCAACATGAAGCAGAAAGCACTGGCTAAATGCATCAAACCACAAACACACGGCTGTTTCCACATAACCATGTAATGTGGCAAAATTCCCCTTCATTGCAGGACTACCGGTCCTACAGCAAGTCGGTCCCGTACAAGGTTAAGGCAGTTACCATCTGTCCACTGGCACACTTCTTGGTAATTACCCCTCTTGACAAATTTATGGTTTGCAGTGACAGCTTAGCAATAAATTAATGGGGAAATGGGAGAAAAAGAAAGCAGGTGTCCAAAATTTTGGCATGATTACTTCACATAATGTTTGTTATTTTCATTAGTTTTGGAAAATATTTTTATATCTAAATATATCTAAATCATTAGCTTAAATTAATAACTGCAAGTTTCTTTCCAGCTGTCTCATGTGTTTTCCATCGAAGATGCATGGTATAAATTCGGATATATAAAGCCACTACCTTGCAAGTTACACTATGTATGTGAGCAAACACATGATTGGCATATCACAGTCATGCACAAGAGATGGGTGGTTGTCTCATTAGCAGTGCAAAGTTCTCTGGTTCCAATTATTTTAAGAATTAAGGACACTGGTATTTTTTTTGGCTGCAAACTCGTTTGTTGGCTCGTATCGCACAGTCATTAGGTATGGCTTGTGGTATGTGTCGTATTTATTCAGCAGTATGCTGATCGGGGCCGCATGTATCCATGGTACGGGACGCTCTAAAATGCCCCGCTATTTGAGGCTGGGGGGATTGGGAGCACGTCAGGGGTATTACACCCTACTCTGTATTCGACACTGACTGCGATGTACATGTACAGTGTGACCTCTCTGTAACGGACTGACCGCTTAACATTCCCTCCGAAGGACAGATGCCTTTCATGAATCCTTTGCCCATTCCAGTGAAACCATGGAGAGAGCGGTACTTTTGTATTTAATCAATAGCTATGTATACAGATCAATCCCGAATTGATAGTACCCGAAAAATCCCAACAAAGTGCAACGACCCCACTGGGATTCAACCCGGGAGTTTTTTGATGGTAAATTTGTGCAGAGGAAGCACGCCTAACCGCTAGTCCACGCTCTCCACCAGAGAGATCCGAGCAAACAACATGGTATATGCCTACTATGGGGGGGGGGAAATTCAATTTCCATTTCCTAAGCAGCTAGAAACAAACGTTTGATTGGATGATAGCGCACCAATCACAGGGATAGCTTCTCAGTTCTTGACAGGTAATGGATGATATGCCCCATGGTATAGAGATTCCCGTTATGCGTACAACTGCCCGATAGCACACACTATGATTACAATATTATGCTCATCAGTCAAGGGCACAGTTCAGTGGGTTGTACTTTGCACATGCATTGACATGAACTGATCTTGTGTATTCTAGGTCTCATTTATACACAACCCCGGTGGGGGCCACGGCATTGGAAGAAGGTACGGGTATGTGGCGGCCCTTAAGACCCCCTTTTCGCGCTCTCCACCGTTCCCATACCCCATTGGAGCAGAATTCAGTTCTTTAAAGGTGACTGAGGAGATATTTTTAGATACGAATTTTCTCTCAAATTGCACCGTATCGATTGTAGACCACCTCAAGAACCCCGAAGGTTTATTGGACAACAAGTACAAAAGAAACCGCAAACCTTGTTTTTGAACTGCCTGACTATCGTAATTGTCCCCATAAGAACACCGTGCGTTGACTTTCGTCGTGCACTACAGAAAGTACTAAATCATCATATTATTACTAAAATTAAAAAAAAAAAATTCACTTCAGGTGTGATCTAATACATTGGAAAGGCATTCCAAATGCAAAAAAACCGGGTTTCGAAAAAATTGGGGGCGCTTCTTTCTGAAATCTCCTCATGTCCTTTAAGGTCCCCTTTCAGAAAATTTTGGCCTCAGAAACGAATTTTATCCAAATTTCAGCTCCCAAGCCTGCAAATTTCGCAAATTCAGTTACCAAGACCTACTTTCGGGACAAATCCGTTCACAAGCCCCCAGTTTGGAAATCGGGGCCGCACATGCACATCCTACCTGAAAAAAAGTTAGTGCACCCCCCCCTACACCACACTCAGGGGTGTGTTTTCCAAATACACTTGTGAATTGAAAGCTATTGAACTTTGCCACAGGAGTTGATACTTAGTGCCTCATAGTGTCAAGCATTGTTTTTGAAACTTGTTTGCTGTTAAGTGAATTTTGTGAATCTTGGTGGCAATGACTGTAGTTAAAATATTTTAGATCTCACTTTGAAACCAGGGGGCACTCCCTATGAAGGATATGGCTCAGGATATGGCTGTTATAAAGGTGGCATTTCAAACCAGGGGTATTTCAAAATTAAAGGTTGATGCAGAGTATGCTGAATGCCTGAAATATATACGTGGTTATATCATCTCTTAATATACGAGAGGTTTCCTATGATCTCTGATTATTTTATACCCGAACACATTCAGTACTAATCCCGTAAGTGATGGTTTGTCTTTTTAAAAGACTATTCTTGTCAATAGTACATTTTGTCCTTGTCTTTTGAGCTAGCTTTGTGTTCACAGATACTTTTTTGTACAATTTGATTCTGCAAGTCATCTGCTGTGGGTAGAAAGTGTTAAGTTACCTTACCCCTGGTCAGTGTGTTATGCTTCTTGACGTCTACTTGACAGTACCTACGTGTGCTTAATGGGTTTCAGTTTTTTTCATGGTTTAATATGAAACTGCCAGAGAGTGCATGTAATCAAGTTTTTTTCCCTGCAGATTTTCAGAGCCATCCCTATTCAAAAACCCTATCCCTGTGTCATGTCCACTGACTTAGTACAGTACATGTAATTGAGATGACCTGTGCATGTTTAGGGGCCCATGAGTTCAATGACCTCTCAGTATTCAATAAAAGTACATGTAAGTCGGAGTGAGTTTCTGAATGAATTTGCCGTGGTGTGCTATGGCAATTGGTAAGTTAACACAGATTCTTGGTTATATGCACAGGGAATATTCCCAGCAAGTGCCACGACCCCACTGGGATTCAAACCGGGAGTTTTTGATGGTAAATTTTGTGCAGAGGCAAGCACCCTAACCGATAGGCCCCTCTCCCACAGAGAGGATACGAGCAAACAAACATGGTATATGCCTACTAGGAAATTCATTTACATTTCCTAAGAAGCTAGAAACACAACTTTTGATTGATGATAGCGACACCCATCCACAGGGGATAGCGTCGTCAGTTCATTGACATGTAATGGAAGATATGACCCATGGTATAGAGATTCGTTATGCGTACAATGCCCAGATCAAGCACACACTAGGCGTTACAATATGCTCATCAGTCAAGGCACAGTCAGGGGTTGTACTTGGCCCATGCATTGACATGAAAATGATCTTGGGTATTCTAGGTATCATTTATACACAACCCCGGGGGGGGGGCACTGACATTGAAAGGGTACGGGATGTGCGGCCTAAGGACCCCCTTTTCGCCGTCTCTCCAGCGTCCAAGTCCCCCAGTTGGAGCATAATTCAGTTCTTAAAGTGACATGAGGAGATATTTTTAGGATACGAATTTCTCTCAAAATGCACAGGATCGATTGTAGACCACCTACCAGAACGTCCCGAGGTTTATTGGACAAACACGTACAAAAGAAAAAACCGACAAACTTGTTTTGAACTTGCAACCTGCTATCGTAATGGTCACCATAGAAACACCGTGCGTTGACTTTCTGTAGGCACGACAGAAGTACTAAATCATCATATTATTACATTAAAGAAGGCGTAATTGGCTTATTCACTTCAGGTGTGATCTAATACATTGCGAAAGCATTTCCAAAGATGCAAATAAAACCGGGTTCGAAAAAAAAAATTGGGGCGCTTCTTTCTGGAAATCACTCATGTCTCCTTTAAGGTCCCTTTTCAGAAATTTTGCCTAAGAAGACGAATTTTAGCCAAATTTCAGCTCCCAAAGCCTGCAAATTTCTCAAAATTTCAGTTATAGTTACCAAGACCCTACTTTCGGAGACAAAATCCGTTACAAGCCCCAAGTCGGAAATTGGGGCCCCCGCAAATCCCTACCTGAAAAAAAAGTTGAGTGTACCCCCCCTTACACAACACTCAGGGGTGTGTTTTCACATAACTTGTTGAATGAAAGCTATTGAATATTGAACTTTGCCAACAGAGGGTGTACTAATGCCTCATTAGTGTCAAGCATTGTTTGAAATGTTGCTGTAAGTGATTTTGTAATCTTGGTGCAATGGACTGTAGTTAAAATATTTAGAATCTATTTGATAAAAGGGGGCACTCACTATGAAAATGATATGGCTCCGGATAGGCTGTTATAAAGGCTGGATTTTCAAACCAGGGGTATTTCAAATTAAGGTTTTGATGCATGAGTATGCTTGATGCCTGAAAATATACTGTGGTTATACATCTCTTATTAAGAGAGGGTTTTTCCATGTCTCTGATTAGTTATACACGAAACACATTAAGACTAAATCCCGCTAAGTGAGGGTTGTCTGTTTAAAAGACTATTCTTGTCAATAGTATCATTTTGCCTTGTTTTGAGCTAGCTTGTGTTACACAGGAATACTTTTGTACAATTTGATTCTTGCAAAGTCTCGATCTGCTGTGGAAGTAGAAAGTGTTAAATAGCTACCTGTCAGTGGTTAGGCCTTCTTGACGTATACTTGCAGTACTCGTGTGCGAAATAAGGGTTTCAGTTTTATGTTCTGGTTATATGATAACTGCAAGAGGGGTGGTGGGAGTGACATTGGATCAAGTTTTTTTCCCTGCAGATTTTCAGAGCCATCCCTATTCAAAAACCCTATCCTATCCTGTGTCCATTGTCCACATGACTTGTACAAGTACATGGTAATTGAATGACCTGTGTCAATGGTTTAGGCCTCCATGAGTTCAATGACCTCTCAGTATTCAATAATAGTGACATGGTAAGTACGGAGTGAGTTCTGGAATGGAATTTGGCGGTGTGTGCTATGGCAAATTTGTTAAAGTTAACACAGGATCTTTCTTTGGTTATATGCACCAGGGAGGATTCCGTTGGGGTCAAATTGCCCTTGTGCTCCCTTTCAAGGGTTCTAAAGCCAGTTCCTGATGGCACAATTTTTCATCAAGAAGATTACGAAAACCGGTACCCAACGTTTTCGGTACAATATGCAAGTTTTCAGTGAAAATATATCCCTATCGGGACACAATGTGTAGTACAATTATACTCCTAGGGGAACTGTTTTCACATTAATAACAATAATTCTTTTAAAATGCACAATTAAACAAGAAAAAAATGGGCTAGGCCCTACTCGGCTGAAAGAAAATGACACAAGCCCTATTTTTACACTCAATCTTAAGCCTGTAAATTTGATACCCTCCTATCAGGACTATAAGAGCTTATTGTGAATTTGAGACCCCTATCCATATAACTAGTCCCCCATTGTTTTTACAACAAACATGGCAATGGGTACCCAACCAACAATTTAAGACCCCGCTCCCTTCTATTGGCAGGAAAAATAACATAATAAATAAGTAATAGATAAATAATATAACAGAGTGACAGTGATCCTCTTGAAATTATCTTTGATGTAAATATTTGGTACTCTATATCACCATTTGTTGTGTTTTAGAGAGGTAATACAAAAAAATTCAAGAATACAAATCTCCACATTGTCAATACAATTTTATCAACAGTATTATTTTTCTTTTTCGTAGTATAAATCTTCAAAATTGCAATATTAAAAACACAGCAAAACCACTTAAAAAGTTTGAATTCCAAAATATGTTATTACACTTACAGGTATAGGCCTACTGTAGGGTTAAATCCCTGTTAAATCTTGCCCAGTGGCATAACCATTTTTTCTGATCAGGGTAGAAAAGGGTGGCACATATACTTTAGATTTTTCAGGGTGCCGACTATATGTAGTAGATATAGTGCATGTTGCTTTCACTTTATATTTGGTGGCATGTGCAAGAAAAGCACGAATTCCCCAGGGAGGGGGACCCCATGGGGAAGCTACCCCTCATACCCCAGCTATGATAACGACTCTCTACGATTTTTTGGCGCCATTTTTTATACAGCATTTCATTTTTTTTGTTTGATTCACTGCGAAGAGAATTTGCATTGTTTTAAAACAAATGTCTCGAAAGAAATTTAAGTGATCACACATTGATATTTTATAAACTATAATTTGGGCCATGATTCAAGTTGAACTGCTTTTACGTTGGGCCATTTCTGTGAAAAATCCTTTTCAAATATTAAAAAAATCAGTGGTCCTTTGACCGCTTTGGTGCCGCTGTGCTGGTCGCAATTAGTGAATGGTAAGCCTCACATGACCTTTGACCTTATATGTGACCTTTGACCTTGATATGTGAACCTTTGACCTTGATATGTGACCTTTGACCTCAGAAACAATGAGGGTTTGCATGTAAAACTGCATAAACCAAGCTTGGTTCTAATAATGACTTACTTTTCAAATGAGGTCACTTTTTTCCATTTTCCACCTATTTTACAACTTGACCTCACCTGACCTTGCCTTGGTATTGACCTTTGACCTTGTAATGTGACCTTGACCTTGTATGTGACCTTTTACCTCATCAACAAATTGGAATCCAAGTTGCACCTGGGACCCATTGTTTAAATCCTTGAATGAAGCATGTGGATATTACAGTCAATGTAACCACCCTTTTCACGCAACAGACGTCAACAAACAGAAATCATAACAACATACCTTTCAACAAAACACGTGGAACAAAAAAAAATTAGAGAAAGCCTAAATTTATCAGAGAAAAAAATTTTATTTATATAAACTGAACATTTTGAAGAAAAATAAAGTTTGGAGTGTGACCTGAAAGGTGTACGGGTATGTGCGGCCCTTAAGATCCATTTGCAGCATCTCTGTCATTTCGCAGGGTCCCCTTTGAGCATGTTTAAGTTCACTAGACCCCCATTTCTAGCAAAATTTGGATTTTTTAAACTCATTTTGTTACTAGTTTTTTGAAACAATTTATCTCTCAGGGTCCAAATTTTCAAATTTTCAGTGCAGTTAGCAAGTTCCAAGGTGTATGGGGGGCCACACACCTTTATCCAATGATAAACTATCTACTAGAAATCTAGATAAACTCATTATAGCAAAGTATAAACATTCCCCCCCCCCCCCCCAAAAAAACTCTGCTTATCAATTGATAAACTGTTTTCACAGAAAATGTTTTTTTTCTAATACTTTTTAATCGATGTTATCAAAAAATCTGCCTATCGTACATTTTTTTAAAATGTAAAACCCATACCACATACTTTTTCAAGAGAAACAACTGCAATTTTGTTGGCTCGCAAAATAACCAGCCTAATTAGCTTTAGCTAAATAGGCTGACTCAAAGATGCCCAGATGATAGTGACCTCTATTTTTTGGTTAACTTTCTTCACATGCAGGGCCACGGCATGTGTGTTCCGGTTACTTTTCTAGTGTGCTCCTTCGTGTGCTAGCCGGCCATCGTCAGCGACACTTTCCAAGTATATGGCCACGGCACAAAATTTCCCCGGAACTTCACGTGGCAGGGCCATGCATGTAAGTGTGTTACGTAACTTTCATTGTTGCTCTTAGTGTGCTATTAAGTGTGTTCCGTAACTTCCCTTGCAGGGCCACGTTCATTTAATGGTGTTCCGGTTACTTCTAGTGTGCT
Organism: Ophioderma brevispina; assembly: GCA_023653785.1. Taxonomy (NCBI): domain Eukaryota; kingdom Metazoa; phylum Echinodermata; class Ophiuroidea; order Amphilepidida; family Ophiodermatidae; genus Ophioderma; species Ophioderma brevispina. The sequence goes on along the minus strand of JAMKCH010004907.1, from coordinate 43,094 downwards.
CTTAGTGTGCTAGTAGTGTGTTCCGGTTAACTTTGTTCACAGCGGCAGGGCCACAGCAGGTAAGTGTTTACGGTTAACTTTCTAGTGTGCTCTTAGTGTGCTAGTAAGGTGTCCGGTTAACTTTCTTCACGTGGCAGGGCAACGGCAGCTGGGTTCGGTTAACTTCTTCACGTGGAAGAAGGGGCCACAGCATGTAATGTGTGTTACGGGAACTTTCTAGGGGCTAGTAAGTTGTTCCGCGTTAACTTTTTCACGTGGAAGGGCCACGGATGTAAGTGTGTTCCGGTTAACTTTCAAGTGTGCTCTTAGTGTGCTAGTAAGTGTGTTCGGTCTAACTTTCTTCACTGGCAGGGCCACGGCATGTAAGTGTGTTCGGTTAACTTTCTTCACATGGCAGGGCCACGGCCTGTGTTGTTCGGTTAACTTTCTAGTGGCTATCAGTGCTGCCGGGCCACGGAGCGACAACTTCTTACAAGTAGCGGCAACGGCAGCGAATTTCCCCGGAAACTTCACTGGCCCCCCCCCCCCCCCCCCCCCCCCCCCAGGGCCACGGCATGTGTTCCGAGTAACTTCACGTGGTAGGGCCATGGCACATGTGTTACGGTAAACTTTATAGTGTGCTTAGTAAGATGTTCCGGTTAACTTTTTACGTGGCAGGGCCCACCGCATGTAAGTGTTTTCCGGTTAACTTTCTAGTGTGCTCTTAGTGTGCTAGCCAGGGCCCGGCAGCGACACTTCTTGCCAAGTAGGGCCACGGCCAGCGAAATTCACGTGGCAGGGGCGCCATGGATGCATGTAAGTGGGTTCCGGTTAACTTTCTTCACGTGCCAGGCCACGGCATGTAAGCGGTGTTCAGGTTAACTTTCTAGTGTGCTCTTCTAAAGACACTTCTTAGCAAGTAGGGCCATGGCAGTGAAACTTCACATGGCAGAGCCACAACATGGCAAAGTGCATGTGTTCCGGTGTTGTTTAACTTTCTCACATGGCAGGGCCACGGCATGTGAATAGTGTTCCGCGGTTAACTTTATTTGCTCTTAAGTGTGCTTGCGGCAGTGACACTTCTTACAAGTAGGGCCACGGCCAGTGGAAACTTCACGTGGCAGGGCCAGGCATTGTAAGGTTTTCGGTTAAATTTCTTCACGTGCCAGGGCCACAGCATGTAAGTGTGTTCCGGTTAAAGGTGCAACGAGAGAGTTCAAACAGGTGTTCCGAAAAATCAAATTTTGCACTTATGTAAAGCTTTCTCTCAGAAGTCCCCATGTGAAAGTATTGAGCTGAAAATTAAACAAAAATGTGCAAATTATAATTTTGTATAGGAGCAAATACAAAATTCAGTCGTTTTTATTGACAATTAAGGAAATGAAAATGGCCCATTCAGTGGGAAAAGTTCCACTTTTGGAATTTTGTCTTTTCTTCCTAGCAGTCAAAAAACTATGGGATCAGAGCATTCCATATTGGATGTGTCCAAGTGCCTCCCTATGGCTTACCTCCCATTACCAACTGTTCTTGACACAGGTTAGGGTGCGTGATATTGCATATGTGCCTAAAATGACCATTTCGGGTCATTTGTAAAACTGGAAATCGGGGGTTTTTATCAAGCTGCCATTCTTCAACAAGCACATTTCCCTATTCCTCTTATTTTATTTTTGTTAGAGAATTAAGACCCACAGGTATTTTAAAATAAAAATAAGGGACATAGCTTTCTTGTATAAGTATGATATGTATGCAAATTCAGTGTGTGGATGTGACATTTGTCCGTTCACTGCTAAGCATTTTCAAGTGGTCTTAAAAAAACATCCTTATTTCCTGTTAGCAAAGAAATATTGCATGAGAATTTATGTCCTAAGATTATTGGAATAATAAACATTATTGTTATTGCTCACTCTAATTTTTGTTTACAGCAAATGGATGCGGAGCACTCCTTGTCCGTTCACCTATTTTGTAACATCCACCAGATTTGAAATGTAGAATTTGGGGTTTAACAGAATGAAATATTCCATTGTAATATTTATTTTTTGAATACGTTGGAAGAAGCTTTATACTTGTACCCTACAATTAGGATCATACAATCTTCAAAGGGCTGAGCGATCATTTCAATTTGTCCGTTCACTTTGTGACATTAGTACATCCAAAACAACTCTTTCTTTCATTGCTCAAAGATAAATATCATTAGTGTACCCAATTTCAGTTTATTTTGTTAGTGGTATGTGGTTTATCACTAAAATCTTTTTTTTTTCATAATGAGTTGCTGTTCCTTATGATCTTTAAATTAATGCCAGACCACTAAAAATGTTGTCCATTCACACACATTTGTCACATTCATCAAAAAGGAGTTTTGGATAAAAATACCTTATTAATTCATCAACTATCTTGTTTGATTGGCTTTTCACATATGGGTGTTATTTTATAATGTATGAGGGTGGTTTGATTGTATTTCAGAACCATCCATTTTTAAATTTTCTAAAAAATTGTCTTTGGCGTTCAGTAATGCATGGGCTTCTGAAACATAATTTGAAGCAAAGAGGTCAGAAAAACATTCTTAATTAAAAAAAAAAAAAAAAAAAAAAAAAAAAAAAATTCAGTTGGACTGAATAAAACATACATTCTTCAGATTAAATACTCATAATGATGACATGTACGTTTACAAGAAAGAAGGTCACATCCACACCAAAAACTAGCCAATCTACTATTGATTCCTAATAAAAGTGTTTTGAAATGTTTCTAATGTGCTGTAGGAACTCTTTAAAATGTTAAATCTTCAAGCACTCTTTGGTTTAAAACACTTTGATTCACAACATTCATTAGTTGTTGGTCACATTGTAATATGTCACATCCAACTTTTTACAAACATTGAATAAATTATCTATTATCCTGACCAGCTGGTATTTATTGCCCCTATACTAGAGCTGTTTAAAACCATGAATAAACAGATCCACACAGTGATTATTTTCAGTTGATGAAGTAACTATTAGTAGTCAATTCATTTTGGTAACCAAAATTCACCTTGAATTTGCCATATATCTGTGACAATAAAACAACCAAATTTATAAAATTTGTCCCCTGAGTAAGTGGGGTATACTTCTGTTGTTGCCCACTTCATTATTCATGGTAGGACACAAGTCCTGACATAATTCATTTGTCATTTAGAATTATTTTCTCAACAAAATACCAAAAAGTAAACAAGTAGTAACTTGATTTTATTTGAGAGGGGCAACAATTTGAGCTTGCCAGAGGTATGAAAACACCAGCAATTAATTCATTTAAACATTGTTATTTGAACATAAATTCACCTTTCACACTGCAAAATATCATTGTTTTTTTTTTAACTTAAATATAAATACATTTCTTATATCAATGCACACGTAACAAAACTAAGTTTTATTTGCCATTAAAATGGGCCAACCTTGTATTAAACACTTAAGTGCCCAAGCTAAAAAAACTTCCGTTAGCAAAGGGGGGGGGGGGGGGGAGTCCTAGGGACCCAACCCAGATAACCACTTTCCCATTGAGTTTGATCATGACACTAACACAAGTAAATGTGGAGTCAGTAGAACCACATACCAAAAATAAAAATGAAAATCCGAACTTTGAACTATGACAATGGCCAATTGAAATTGTCCCCCCCCCCACTCTCCGAAAAGAGTGGTTCGCACATTTCCACACTCAGCAACTCCATATAAGTTTGAACCAAAATAATTCATATCTACTCGAGAATAACCAATTAAATAATCATTGCAAAAATAGCCAAATTTATACCATCTTGTATTTTTTCAGAAAACTTCAAAATCACCGTTTTTCCCATAGACTTACACAGTTAAGAGCCTATGGTCACAAAATTAGTAAAATTGATGCTATCAGCATAAAAGGGTTATTTGATTTCAAGTATTATGAATATTAATTGCCTCATAAGGTATATATCTAAGCAAATAAATCCCAGATTTAATTTATTTTGTAATTAGTAAAAATTATTTTTTCTCGTTAGTGGACAAGGGGGGTTTCCTAGGGACCCAACCTAATTATTATAATGAAGCCATGGGCGGATTTTAAATTTTTTTAGTTTAGGAGGAACGATTCATAAATCAGACAATAGCAAAAAATCTTGAAAAAAATTGATTGCGTAAACGAGGAGAAATCGCAACAAAATCAATGTGGGGTAAATATGGAACCCCCTTGGCATGAGTCGTTCTATCATTAACAGACTAGTAGAACTGAATGAATCAAGTCGGATTTTGTATTTAGCTTTTTACATGGACACAATATATTTTGTAATGTCAAACAATGGCTTAGTCTCTGCTGGGCCGGGGAGTGAACCCCATTTCAATATCCACCTATCGAGTATGCATGGAGTCTCCAGTCTCAGGTCTTGTCTCTTATTATTTTTTTTATTAGATCTAGGGCGTTACTGCTGAGCAAGGAAGCGGTCCACTTAGACTCTAGTTCATTTTTGAAATGTCTGAGATGCACCCTCCTATTAATTAGATACGTTCGGTCACGGCCACTTGCCATCCTTAGAGCAACTTAATAGCGATGGATTCACTACAATAACCAACAAACGGACTAGTGTGCATTTTGCTGTCAGAAAACCGGGCATGATACGTACTCTCCTTGGAAAATTAGAATGAAACCCTTCAAAAACACCCATCCTAGATAGGTTTTGCGGAAGGGGGAGAAACCGGGAGCTAGGCGGAACAAGTATTCGAAAGCCATGGGTTCATTTCTAGTGCGGAATTAAGTATAGATTACCGCAGCAGCAAAACTTCACGTAACAAGGCTACGGCAGCGATACTCCACGTGGCAAGGCACGGCGCAAAACACTTCACAAGTAGGGCCACGGCAGCAAAAAGTCACTTAGCCGAACCACGGCAGGTAGGGTTGTGTTCAGGGTAATTCTAGTATGTACCTAGTGTGCCTAGTTGCAGCTGGCCGGCGGCCACGTCAGCGACACTTCTTACCAAGTAGGGAAACGGCCCAGCGAATGTAATCTCTCTTAAAATTTACATTTTTAATGTACATATGCATTTCCATATAATAAAGGCACTATACCAGTGATTTGCTATATATCAGAAAAATGAAGAGAAAATCATTAAAAAATCGGAGTTTTGCATGTAGTAACAAGTACAGGTATCATTACCCTGCAACTGTTAAGACCAGACGCAAACCTAATATGGACAAAACACTACAAACACATAATTTAATGGGGAATGATCTTTGAACACTGTCGTTTCTTCCTTTTCTGTCAATTTTACAGGTGGAAAAGTTAGCTTTTGGGAATTTACAGACTTATTCTCACTGCAAATTTCAAATATTGTGACCCTCTCTATCTGAAAATCAATGATAGGTTTTAACCATTGTGTAAATAGCTAGATCAGAATGATCTGGTCTTGCCTAAAATCACAACTTTGTAATAAAATTTTGGATTCAGAAATCTTGTTATTACACCGTATCTATGGTATGGTTAATTACACATAAATATTTCTACAATCATTGTTCATCATTTTCATCCTTGAGGAAAAACCTTATTCACACAATTTGAGTTGATTCCGATCAAGTTCCAGTTTGGTGTAAATGTTCAGTGATATAAAAATCTCTAACTTTTTTTTAGTTAACTTAGGGAGTGAGGCTGTGGATCACGAGATGCCACTTTAAATTGCAGCTCACCTCGGCAGTCCGCAATTCGGGCAGGCAAAAGATTCAACTCACTGCAACACTGTTGATGTAAGCGTGTGTGTATGACAGACCTGGAATTGAAATTGCCAAACTAAATCACAAAAATTTCACAACCTTTTCAGTGCACACAACAAGGGGCTAATTTCCACAATTTTATTTGCATTTCTCTTCTATATTAGCTATATTGTAACATTTCCCTCAAAATGGCTAAAATTTCCCTGGAACCAGGTTACCAGGTCTCAACCTTTCCACATGTAAACATAAAAGTTTGCATTCTCAGTGATGTGTAGGTCCTTTGTGTATTGAGTGCACTGAGGTGTACCCACTGGTGGCATGCCACGGTGGTCACAGTGAATTTTGTGAAATTGTGCTGGCTGGCTTAGTGGTTTTCCAAAGTGCTCTAATCAACATCTTAATATGCTACTTGATAATGGGTGTTACCTCACCAAAATGTTCACACTCTCTTTAATACTACTAAATGGAAAAAATTAATGCTATATACCCTTAATTAGATTTGACGGCCTGCTCAAATTCACTGAAGACCCAATGTGTTGTGCACTAGGTTCTTGCACTTAGGCAAGGCAACTACCTTGCTTGCCTCTCTCCACACCCACCCAGGTGCCAAATGGGAGCGTTACTGAAACAATATAACTTGAGACCAAACTCACGGGTCTCTTTGCCTCTTTTGGAGGCCAAAATTGCAAACAATCAAATTTGGGAAGAGTCAGGTAATAGGGTAGTCCTATGCTTATAGGCCATATGGTACATGAACAATGTTTGGCCTTTATAAAATTTGTGTCCAGGACTGGGGAACTTATTCTCACTAAATTCTAACAGGAAAAGCTTTGTCCCCAATTAAAGGGGTTGCACATGATTAGAAAAATGAATAAAAGTCAACTCAATGTATTTCTAGAATATCAGTGGGACAAGGATAGACATAACCTAAACATGCTCAAGTGAACAATTGGGGCGAATGATATTCAATAATCAGCCCGGAACACACTTAACATTATTTTAAATCTGGTCCATGGTTATTGTGCATGCGCATGCAGTTGAACAGATTTAGAATGATAGGTCCACTGTTGCATTGGCGAAGTTCTTTCCTCGGTCGGTGATAAAAAGAAATCTTGAGATTTCTACTGTGGGTTCATTATTAACTTGGACATTGATTAATATTTTTTTTTCCGAAAAGAAAAGAAAATTGTAAAAATTCATGAAAGAAAAGCCATAGCAAGGGATGTGACCTAATTCGTGATAACATAATCTGACAAGTTATTGTCTTATAACCATGAAAACCCTATCTCTATTCAATTTACCGAGAAAGGCAAGGTTATCAAGACCCTACATTTTTAAAAATCATGAGCGAGGGCGTATGTTGCCCCTGTAAGGTATGAACAGGAACTAGAGCTCAATACAGGGAAGTCATAACACCTGATATAGCTGAAATCTTTTTCTAAATAATGTGCACTATTTTATTTGGGATATAGCTTGTCATGGTTGGTTGACAAATATTTTAAAAATGGTAGTGAAGGAAAGGCAAGTAAAGTAAGTAAGTGGATCGATCCCCAGCCTTTATGTAGCACAAAAGATATTAATTAACTCCGCGAACGTATTAACAGGGTAGACCTGATGCTTAGTGCAGGCATGCTACCGGTGCCCAAATGGCCATGATATTTTACCGTGGTTGAGTGCCTTGTGACATGACGACTGAATTCAGTGACCAGTAGCAGAGTCAACCATGGTCAATCATATTCAACCATGGGCATGGCTTTCGTAAGGAGGTCAGCCATGTCCAAGTGATGATTGGGCCGAAACATCATGGTGGGAGCAGAAACAGTACAAAATAACTCATGTAGGTAAAAACCCCTAATTTTTTATGCAATTTATTGTTTAAAACTGTTTTTCCTGAATTTTGAAACTCTCAGGGGGGGGCACCCATCCCTGCCAACCCCCTGGCACCGACCCTGGTCAAAGTACGATTGACTAATTCATTCAGCATGGTCAGCCATGGTCAAGGGTGATTTGACAATGGTCAACCACGGTATGTGTATATTTAGCATGATCAATCATGGTCAAAGCATGATGACCATGGTCAAATGGAATGATTGATTGTGGTTTGCTATGCTAGCATAATGTAGTTGAGGATGGTCAAGCACAGTACAACCATGTTTCAACCATGGGCAACCATGGTTGACAGTGCTAACATGGTTGACTTTCACCTGGGATAGTGCATGAAAGTGCATGTTTCAATCGTCTTAGGGATACCCTGGTTACCCGGAAGTAGTATCGATTTTATATCAGATGAAAGGCCGTAGTTTTTCCTCATTGTCGTCCTGAAATTTGAACCCTTAAATCCATTCATTCCCAAGATATAAATGAAAAACAGCCATTTAATGGTTAACCATCAATATTAGCACAGTATTGAATAGGGCTTTGCAATATGCATTATTGCTTCTACCAGTAAAACTGCAAGTTGTTTCCCACAGTACTGAAATCAGGAACACAATTAGAGAACACAATAGACATGAATCGAACAAGCACCTTTAAAGCACCGTTCACAGGTACGAGTACATAGTATCCCTTCGTATATTTGTACGGCATGTTATTCTAGCAGCAGTGGAATAAATGTAAAACACTTTGATTAATTTGTGAAAGGCAAATGTTGACATTTATTATTTTTATTTTAACTGGCGATTAACGATGCTTGATGCCAATCATCACATCAAACAGCTTATAGTCCATTAGTCCATGTATTGACAAATTGTATAAAGCTCTGTGGCTTAGTTTGCATGCATTCACAACCTCAAAGAGCTTTTACCGATGGAACATCATCATAATTTGTTGGAGGCACTTTCCCCCTTCCCCCTCTGGTGGGACATTGTGCAGTAGTGCTTGATGGAATGAATGGCAAAGTCATACAGAGCATGACTGAATCATACCTCATTTGCATCCTTGGGATTTCTATATGAAAGGTCTGTCTAAATAAGAGATATTACATTCTTCTTTCAGAATTAAAGACATTGAAAGTGTCACAGCAATTGACCACGTCTTGCAAACTGAAACAATTTGCTGTGAACAAAATCAACCAATTCCAGAAAATACAAAAGGTATTTTACAAATATATAGCCATGTAGGCTGAGGCAGAGGGTGTTTTGAGTCAATCCCACAATGCACCAGTTTTGGAAATTTCACCTCAATAGGGTCATGTGATCACTTAAATATCCTATCCTTAACACATAAAAACCTGACTTTTAGCCCACAAAGGTGTTAGTACTTTAGAATGTCTTTTGGTTCTTAAACTTTTAGCAAACTTTTTATCCCTAAGTACTGACATGTGTTTGTACAATAGTATAGGCGCATTGCTATGCATCATGGGATTGATTCAAAACACCCTCTGGGCTGAGGGTTTGAGGATCTCAAAAGCAGCAATGGTCCCACAACATCAAAATTTACACCTATAATATCTGCAATAATTTGCTATACAGGATATACACCACAACCTGGTTGTCATAGGCTAGGCCCCCTAAGAATAAAAAATCTTGGGTGGACTATTTTCTGCATGAACCTCTGAAAAACGTTATAAAATCTAAAATTCAAGTTATATTAAAGGGATAAGCATGTAGTGATAATGCGGAATTGCAGTTTTGATGGTTAGAAGCAATAAGGCATGTTTTACGATAGAGGGGTCCAAATCTTCCCGATTTTACATAAAATGTGATATTTCAAGTATCAGATGTAATTTGGGGGGATTTTACCAGTTTTAATTGGAAAGTTCTGAGCCAAGACACACTCCAAAAGTAAATTTGGGCAAAGAAATGTAATTTTTAACCTAAAATCCCCCTTTTCTTACTGCAACGTACATATTTTGATGGACTCAATATGTCCATCAAAAGTAACATTAGCAAACAAAAAAATGATTTTACCTACTTTTTGTGAGAGGATTTGATTTTTTGATAGATATGTTATGTCACTTATTCATATCAAGACAGTTTTCAAATATCTGTTTTCAGATAAATTTTTACAAACAATAATACTGTTTTTCAGGCGAATGTTACATTTTGATGGACAAAAATGGGAAAATTTTGTCCATCAAAAAGTGTAACATTCACCTCTCAAGAAGTCTTATATCTTGAAAACTACTTATTGTAGGCAACTCAAATTTCTACTAGATTTTGCTTTGTGAATTTCTTTTTTTTTATTGAGTTTAAATAGGTAAAAACGAACCTAACACCTATAGATGATATCTATCACTTCGCTACCAACCCAGTCTTGTGGCTCAGTTGGTTAGAGCGCCGTCACTAGTAATACGGAGGTCGCCGGTTCGAATCCGGCCAAGCTCATATGGGTTTTTTTCAACACTGTGGCACTGGCCACATCTCCAGGGAAAGATTGATAACTATATACACTTCCATATAATTTATAATTTAAAAAACAAAAAATATACTGAAAAATGTGTTTTCTACATAAGGGCCAAACTACTGGACCCCTCGCTCGTGAAATGTGCCATAATGCATATTGCAAAGCCCTATTCAAAAATGTGCTAATATCAATTAACCATTAAAACGCCAATTTTTGTATCAACTGCCTTAAGGCAGGAAGATACACAAAGGGATCACTTTGTCACTGTTGATGTCTGTTGTTGTTGATCGCTTGTTGTTGTGAAATAGGGTTAACATTTGCCTGTAACTCCGCATACTTTGATGGATTTAAACCAAACTTCAGTCATAGGTCACATGGGATCCCGCATTTGCTGATGATGTCAAAGGTCACATAGAAAGGTCGAAGGTCATGTGAGGTCAAGTTGTATGATCGGCTGAAAATGTAAAATTGAAGTTCAATTGGAACCAAACTTGAGAGTCATAGGTGCAACATTGGATCCCTCATTTGTTAATGAGGTCAAAGGTCACATCCCAAGGTCAACGATCATGTGAGGTAAGTTGTAAGATAGGTTGAAAATGTAAAATTGACCTAAATGAAATGTTGAAGTTCAATTGGAACCAAACTTGAGTCATAGGTGCAACATGGATCCCTCATTGTTGATGCAGTCAAAGGTCATATGCCAAGGTCAAAGGTCATATGAGCCCTATCATTACAAACTGTGACGGCAGGTGACACATGCAGGTTCGTATTCTTGTATATTTATCTGGAATGAAACAGTTGTTAATATTTAAAAAAAAAAAAAAAAAAAAAAAAAAATATGATCTTTAATCTGATATCAAAATTTGTACTACTGGGTAAATCAGGGGGGTCCCAAAGACGCTCAGGAACATGCACCTTTAAAAAGTGATGAATTTCATTATTGACATGGTAGACTGGTATGTTACTTTGGATGTGATATTATCTGTATTTCCACTTCTTTTTATGAGATTTCTCTGTGAAATTGCTTTACATACCCCAAAGAATGTTTGTGCCAAGTTTCATGCTTTTTTTCCAGAAGTGCACGATATAGGTGAAAATGTAAAAGAAACATGCTTAAAGTTGCTATTTTCCCATAGACTACTGGAGTTAGTGTGTATACCCACATCAGTGATCATATTTTTGTCTCTTTTTTTCTTAAGTTTTTGACCTTTCAACATCAAACTTGATTGAATCGATATTGAAAGCTATTGAAATTGTAATGCACTGATAAAATTATGATATTTATCATCTTACCAGTAAATAACGTGCTTGGATGTGTATTTTTAAGGTAGCTAGGGAGTAAGATTTTGCATGGCATTTGGTATACTGCAACACCAAAATCAAGAAAATCATTGTGCATTGTGTTTGTGCAATGTGCATTATACTGAATTAAATGAAAGAACATGCATAGCATAGGAATGTCCTGGTTTGTTTGTTGAGTTATTTTACTGAACAGTGAAAACTAGAGGGGAGTAGGCCTACCCTGACTGGCAATTAAGCTATCTGTCATGACCAAAATATGAATAATAAAAGATTAGTTGCTTTTGCTTGCCCATGCAGACAGGTGGGGGTGGGGGACACTTGCATCGATGCATATATATGGCTGTTAGCTAGGACCCCATTTTAAGCATCATCGTCCCCTCAATTTTGCCACTGTCACCCAAAGACAGTTTTGGCCAAAATATCTCCCAAAGACACCATGTTTTGAAACATTTGAAACATGCCCCAAACAGGCTAGCCAAGCCTGTGGGCTTTTCGATGGGGTAATTTCCCGGTAGGTGCACAAATGACCCGATCATAATCAAAATTTCCGTCTGCAGGGCAAAAGAATCCGAAAAGGGCTGATTTAACATGAATATCAGTGTTTATTTCCCGATTTCCGTCTCAATATATTTTTTTCAGAGGGGGCACTCTGCCCCCCTTTGCCCCCACCTGGCTACGCCACTGGCCCCAAATAAACCCTACATGTATTTAGGGGCAATTTTGCTTTCTCCACCCAAACACCCCTTATGTTTACATGTTTACTGCCACTGAATGGGCTTCACAAAACTTGTCATAACTTTTGAATCAAAAATCCAAATTACACCAAATTACAAAATTCGTGTCAAAGTTGAGATTGGGGATAACCAAATCCTTATCAAAATATACACAATAACAGTTGCATTATTGTCTCAGAGAAAAATTGCTTTAAAATCCTGCATTTTCATTGATACACGCTGTAGAAAAACTCTGAAATAAAGACTGAAATGTATTGGCGCTCGTTTCTCTGGTGTCCACATGAACACAATCCTCTGTGGTCCAGTGGTGATTCTCACACCTAGATAGCGAGAGGACCGGGTTTGAGACCGTGTATTTTTCGTCTTTATTTAATTCTGTGCTCGCCAGTTTCTCCGAGCTTCTATATAATTTTGTCAAGTTACTTTCCCGGGTCGTATCATTTACTTGATCCTCGCATGCATTGAATTGAGTTTTGTATTATCATAGATTCTGCTAGAATCATGCATCATTGGCCCACCCTTCTAAAAAGTATATAATTACGGCCGCTTGAAACTCTGAAATAAAGACTGAAATGCATTGGCGCTCGTTTCTCTTGTGTCCACATGAACACAATCCTCTGTGGTCCAGTGGTGATTCTCACACCTAGATAGCGAGAGGACTGGGTTCGAGACCATGTATTTTTCGTCTTTATTTAATTCTGTGCTCGCCAGTTTCTCCGAGCTTCTAAATAATATTTGTCAATTTACTTTCTCAGGTTGTATCATTTACTTGATCCTCGTGTGCATTGAATTGAGTTTCGCATCGTCATAGATTCTGCTAGAATCATGCATCATAGGCCCACGTATAGCCTTCTAAAAGATTTCCACAACTTTGTAAATTTATGAACTTATGAAAACTTGAGCTAACTTTGTTGCATTTCTGTATACCACATTCCCACACCCAACACTCAAAGCAATAATAGCACATTTTTTTTCTGAAGAGCGCCCCCAATTTTTCAAAAATTTTGAGATTTTTACACGGCTGCATAGTAACTGGCTAGTAAACTATACCTGTGAATGGTTGAGCTAGAAAATGTCTATGTATCGCAAACGAAGGGATTTTGTAATTAGAATGTATAATAATTCAACGGCTGCTGGAAACGGCCTTCCAGTACGAAATAGCACCATATACGTGTCTACACTCATCCATTAATTGTGTTATTGGCTCATGCAAGTCAAGTTAGAGGTCATATTCTTGAGGTGGCACTATTTCATCATGGACTGACATAAGCTTAGCATTTCCAGCTCTGCCGTTAAGGACAAATCTGGGATCCCAATTCTAATTACAAAATCGTTTATTTTATGATAAATATGCATTTTTGAGCATTCTCGTTCGCAGGTGTAGTTTCCTAGACAATTACCAACATAACTGTGCAAAGAGATCAATTTTTTTAAAATTGGGGGTGCTCTTCAAAAAATGTTCAGTCTGTTTGCTCTAAGTAACAAAGGTGGTGGTTTTGGTGGTGGTGGTGGTGAGGGAGAGAGGTATTCAATTACAGATTTTCCATATTTAAAGGGGGATGGCCCGATTTAAGTATATGAAATTTCCATTTTGACAGAATGGACTTCACCCCAAACCCCCATCTGTGAAGTTTCGCGCCGATATTTCAATCCGTTTTTTATGTGAGGGTTCAAAACCTGATTTTGTAAGTCCCATAGAGTACTGTGTAAAATTAATATTGGTCGACCAAAATGGGGTACATTTTCGTTTATAACTTCCAAACCAAACGTCTTTTAGCCCTAAGATTTCACAGGGTAAAAGAGAAAAATAGTAGCTTTCTTTTGATACAAAAATTTTGACCACTTCCGGTAAAATCTGGGGTCCCTGGGACGAGGCTATTAGCAATCAGGCCATGGACCTTTAATCACTATTTTACAACTTGAACATGTAATTTTTAATCTTTGGTACTTTTTGACTTTGTCTTCTTAGGTTTGGCACATTTAAAAAAAAATCTGTTCAGGACGGTGTTATTGAGATAATTATGATGGTTTCCCTATGCACCCACAATGTATGGTAGCTATAAAGCTGTGGCTTTATATATAGTTCAAACTCTTCCCTAAAGTTATGAAACATGTATTGATTTGATTGACTTGATCCTAACACAAAGCCTATGGCAGCATTATAGTGATTATATTCCAGAGCCTTGGCAGTTTCATAATTTGGAAGCTTTAACATGGGGGGGGGGGGGGAGGGTGGTGTATGTGGCACTCACACTCCCTCATCCCGTTCCCTCATCCCATCCACATTAGCCTCCTTTTCAGCAGGGCCGTACGCAGGATTTTTTGTTTGGGGGGAGTACAGGACTTCGTTAAAAGTGGACCTTTTTTGGTAAAAGTGGACCTTTTTTGGTAAAAGTGGACCTAGCCTCCCTAAAATGGTCCTTTTTTTGGACCTTTTTATGCAAAAATTCAGCAAAAAGTGGACCTTTTCCCCTTTTGTGGACTTGGGGGGGGGGACGACCGCACCTCCCTCACCTGCGTACGGGCCTGCTTTTCAGCATGCATTTTTCAGTTCCACATGACCCCATTTTAAGTAAAAATTTAAAAATTCCCAATTTCCCGTTAAATTTTAATTTAAATATAAACATCAAAATCTCTTCAATTTCAGGCTTTTGGACAATTTAAGCATCTATAAATGCTGTAGTCTCATCGTAACATACATGTGTATGTGCGGTTTATGTAATGTGCGGCCCATAATTGGGAATACATGGGCATATTTTAACATAGAAATATCATGTATGAATCTTGATGGCTCTAGTTCAACAAAACTGTAAGGTTGTGTGGAGTGTAGGCCACCCACGTCAAATCCGGGTCAAATACTTGTTTGTTAGACTGTTATCCATTTTCACACTGTGGGATTGCGTGGTATGCAGTGGGTATGGGTGTAATTATCCTAATACAAGTGCATGCAGCCCGGGCATGCAGCTGTGTGAAGTTTTCTGTGATGCTGGCTAGACTTAAACTGAAGGATTTTGTAAGTTGTACTTTAAATGAAAACATTACTAGTAGTTGTTGTTGGTGATGTTGATGTTGTTGATGCTGACATGTCTCGCCTGCATCTCAACAACATGGTCAGAAACTGGCAAGCTCAACACATCTCTAGACCACTATTATATTTGCGAATGGTCTGCTTGTTGCCTTTTATGTAAAGCATATTAGTTAAAAGTATTGTTGTTCTACTTTGAATTATAATAATTATCATTTAATATTAGTTAAAGTGGCACTGGCACATTTCACAAAATATACATTTCTTCAATTGCTCGCAAATGATAGTCTAGGCCATTGGAAGAATAGAGATATATTTTACACTTACAATAACATACATAAAAACAGAAAGGGACATTAACCGTGACAGTCTTTTGGTTTCTAGCCAATCTCCAGAGAGGAAGGGAAGGGGTAAAGGGATATAGAAGATTGGACGTCTGAGGTTGGGATTCGAACCCGGGCCTCCGGCGCACCATTAATTTCCCATGACAGATATGGAAGCCACAAGAGTGGCTGACCTGGCTAAGCGATTTTGTGCCCATATGAGTGTTGGTACGATGACGTCATCACATTTTTTTTCCTAACCTCGATCAGCTCATTTAGTTCTAGTGAGTTTTGGTAGTGATAGGGCTATTAGGGTACCTCTTACCTGGAAAAAATGAACTGTACCCTGTTAATAAGAGGCTAGAGACATCCAGGTAATTTGTAGGCCAACTTTAAAGGCTGACTCAGAGATTTCCAGATGAGGCGCCCTCAATTTTCAATTTTTTTTTGAACGTCCATAATGCTTGTCCATATGCTAATCACTGTGTGAAATAGCTAAGCTCAAATTGAAGTCCCTTAGAAAATTACAATCTTTGTTATAAAATTCCGGATACGGAATTTTTTTTTTTATACACAGTATCCTATGGCAATATTATACTATACTAATGTTTTACTGCATCAAAACGAAAAATCTGATTCATCTCAAACTTTGAAACTTAAATTTATTTGACTTAGTTCTAGTTGACTATTTTTAGTTAATACCTAAAAAAATATATTTCAAAAATCTCTGAGTCAGCCTTTAAGTTTGCCCAACTTATTTTATCATTACAGTGAATATCATAGACTTGTACTCATTAATATTAAAACCAAAAATGTCACAGACTGGTCAAACAGTGGAAAGCAAGTCTGGCGTGTATTTTCTTGTAATGCCATTTCCCTCGTCTGCTGAATAAACTTCGCTGGCGACATTAATTATAAAGTCGTAGGCCTACTGTTTTAATCATAAGGCCGCTGATTTGGTTTTTATCATTTCAGGTGAGGGCTCTAATGATATAAAGGCTTACAACAATGCAAGAATATCAATTTTGATAAATCTGGAGGGACCGCATATTTTTTTTAAAATGTGCCAGTGTCTCTTTCTCTTTATATATGTATACAGTAATTCAAAATTACATTTAACTTTTGATGGGAGGATGGTTCATATGATCATCCCTCCCCTCTCCATGTTGACACCCGTACATTTATTTTTGATCAAAATAATATTTTACTGTATTAGTTTAAAAATGGTAATTTTTGGGCACTTTGCAGGCGCTGGCAATTTTTTTCTAATTTGAATTATGCATTGTATTTAAAAATTTTAGGTTCTAATGACAAAATTGTTAGCGCGCTTTGCGTGCATATGCATATCTTGTCAGAAAAACCACTTTTCATTCATAAATTCCCATCAACCCCATCCCTCCCAGAGACATGGCCCCTCCAATGTCAATGGCTAATCAAATTCAGTGGTAGGATTTAAAAACCCTCAGGCTTTTTGTTTAAAGGGGGATGGCCTGATTTAAGGATAAGAAGTTTTCATCTTGATAGATTGGGCTTCACTCCAAACTCCCATCTGTAAAGTTTCGCGCCGATATTTCAATCCGTTTTGATGCAAGAGCTAAAAACGTGATTTTGTAAGCCACATAGAGTACTGTGTAAAATTAATATTGGTCGACCAAAATGGGGCACATTTTCGCTCATAACTTCCAAACCAATCACCATTTGGCTCTAAGATTTCACAGAATAAAGGAGAAAAATAGCAGCTTTCTTCTGATACCAAAATATTGACCACTTCCGGTAAAATATTTTTCCCCTTCTCCCCCACCCCTTCTCGTCCCCATTTTTTAGCTTCTCCATACCCCCCCCCCCCCCCCGCTGGTTACACCACTGCTTCTATTAGCAATCTTGCCATGGACCTTCAAGCATAGTCGAATGCATCTTCCAGAGCTAAACATCAATGAATTTTACTCCACTTCGTGCACCGGTATATTTCTATGGTTTGCACGCTCAGATCTTAAAACTTTGGTTAACCTGTCCCACATATTTTATTATCAAGGCTAAATTTTGTGAGACTTAAGTTATAAAACAAATCATTATTTATGTATATATTAATTTATTTGATTGATACTCTGGCATTTCTAGAAATGTTGTTCAATGCCGATTTAAACTCGTTCAATCCGATCACCCTGCTTGCCAGATTAGCAAGAGGTGTGGGTGGGGGGAGTCAGATTATCAGATTTTTAAAATCATATCATTTTTATCCATGTTTAATTTATTTTCCCGTATTTGTCCCTGTTCTTTCAAAATATAGGCCCCCGGGTTTAGGCCTAGGCTAAAAAGAGAGAGTATTAGGTTTGGAACTTATCCTAGGTCATTGCTTGTATTTTTATGCATTTTAGAAAATTTCACCTTTGGATTGGACATTTTGCCAATACTGTCTTAAACCATTAACAGACACAGCAACTGGGAACTATTTCTATAAACTTTTATGTGAGAGAGCATGTCGTGTAAAGACAATTTCTACATTATGTTCACATATTTTTGTGTTATTTTCTGTAGTGTTCAATGTTCAAAAATATTTTATTTTCAAAAGTTTTGTGTTGTTTATCAGCATGTCTAATTTACTATCTTAAAGGCACTGATTTGGTAAATCAGAAAATAAAAAAAAATATCAAAAATCAGATTTGTGCATGTAACGAGTATATGTATCCTAATATCCTACAAGTGCTAAAACTGAAAGCAATCTAATAACAACAAAATTACGTAACAAAATTAGGTATTTGTCCATACGGACACTTACTATAACACGTAATTAAATGGACATTCAATCTTTGAGCACTGCAGGTTTCTTTTCCATCAATTTTGAAGTTGCAAAACATAACATGAGAACTCTACAGACTCATCATTCACTTTTAAGCCATTTCACTCATGTGTTTTAATAGTACCATTTTACTTAATTTTGTTTGACTCAACTTACACAGTATAAAGAATATAATTTTATACAAGAACTTGAATCAAAGTATATCTGTGGAAGTAGAAATTACCTTGACCATGCTTCTTGGCAGTAGTACTCAGCTTTGTACTTTTGTGCATAAATAAGATTTCAATTTATTTTTGTGGTTTATGAAACTGATTAGGAGAATGACCTGTATCAATTTTTTGCCCTGATTTTCAAGACCATCCCTACTGACTCAAAAACACATGTGAGTGCTCCCTATGCTGGTAACAGCAAGACCATGAAAACACTTTTGTCCACAGACTTTACTAGGACATGGTAATTGATTCAGGACCTGTGTCAATGTTGGGATGTCCATGTGCGGTACAATGACCTTTAAGTATTCAACAAGTTGAAAACCCATCTCTTTCAAGAAGCTTTACCTGATTCACAGATTTTTAAAATGTCTTTTTTGGGGGTTTTCCATTTTCCTGTGCACGATGAGTAATTCTTCAGAAGATTTTGCACCTTCTAAGACTAATTTAGCTTTATTATTATTATAACTACTCGCCTGTGTATAGTCCCATCTCAAGTAAAATCCCCACCCCTAATTTTTAGGAATATTTTCTGTAAAATTCTAAAGACCTTTTTATTATCCCATGTCAAAAAATTGTCACACTGACTAAACAACTACCTAACAATTTGGCAACTTTGTTAAAAGATTTGGTTATTAAAAATGAAAATTTCTTTGAATAACACATCTTTTAGATCTTCATCTAAGAATGCTTTAATATTCTTCAACCTATAAATTTTGTGAAAGGCATACAGCTTATGAGTAGAAATGCAGCAAGTGGAAAGGTTTTCACAAATACACTGTTTCTTGTGGCTCACATTCTCACCAAGCTTTCCACTTCACTCAGATGTTGATTCTACAATTTCACTCTTCTTTTTTTCATATTTCGGTATAAAAATGAACATTATAAAGCGATACTGCGAGAGAGTAAAATGTGGAAAATGCGATTTTTAGCTTTATAAATCAAAGATAAATGTGTAGAATTCAATATAACTCCTTTAATGTAGGAACAAAAAACACCCTTCCACAATAGTGAAAAGAATTATTTGAGCTCTCAAAATCTACACTAAACAGCTGATTCACACCATACAGAATACACACAAAGATCAATAATGTTTATGGTTGAGGTCATAGTGCATAATATTACCCTGATAAATGTGGGACATTAAAAGGGGAAAAGCTTATTTGATCTCAAGTCAGAATTTTGAATACCGCGTATAGAATTACAATGCTATTACAGAATCGGATAAAAGTACTTGCCTGAACTTGTCTAATAATACATGCTTAAACCCTATACGCCCCTGTGTTTGAGGGAGGCGAAAAGGGTGAAGGGAGTAATAGGGGAGTAATATGGAAGGGGGAAAGAGAAAAGTCAGAACCCCGGTTGGTCAGAACCAGGGACCCTTCAGGCCCCACCCCATGACCTGGGATATCATGCTACTGCAGTGTTGCTGGTCCAGCCAGCATTTTCGTGTCTCTGTTTGATGACTTCATTGCTGCATCCTGGCACTTTTTCCTCACTCAGGCAGTGCATTGGGCTTAATTTTTGGGTGTTTGGTTTGGCATTAGGATTAATCACAAATGGCATCTACTAAGTATTACAGCATATCATATAGACTCTTACTCAATGCACCATCAAACCCCAAATTAAGGCACAAACAGGTCAAACCAGGTACATCCATGAGAATCAACTCTGCATGTGTTTTCTTGTGTTTTATATCCATTTCCACATCATCTGCTAATTAAAGAAACCCTATCAGAGGGTGACCCCAAGTTTGGCATGAGATTTTGTGTGCGGAGGGTGCGAGAGGGTAGCTGGAGGGGTGGTGGCGCGGGAGGAGGGATGTGTGATGGGTGGGGTCTGGGGGGCGGTTCTACATGCCTTGGGGATGGGGTGGGTGGGGTGTGGATGCGGGGTGGCTGGGGCGGCTGAGTGAGGTGTGGGTGGGGGGGTGTGGGGAGTTTTGCAAGGGAAAAGATATCCTTTGAAGATAAAGGAATGGTGTATAAAATTTGTGTGAAGAATCAGTATGCTTGTGGGAGCGAGACGTGGTGTCTGCGCGAAAATGGGATGGGATTCTGGGGAGGATGGGAGAGAATGATAAAGGCAATGGTGTGGTGTTAGTTGATGGATAGGTATGAAGACTGAGGACTTTATGCAGATGTTGGGTTTGGTAAGAGGAATAAACCGGTTTGGCGAAGGCGAATAGTGTCTTTGGTATGGGCATGTGTTGAGGAGGGATGATGAGCAATGCTTTTGAGCTATGAGAAGGGCAGTGGCGTAACCAACTTTGCAAATGGGGGTGCTGAAGGGGTGCCAAGGTTTTTTTTGAGGGGGCAAATTTAGGTCTTCTCCATAGACAAAAACTTTACAAAAAGTCAGTTCATTTGGGGGCTGAAGGGGGGGCAGGGGTTCTCCATTCCCTTATGTGTTAGATAGAAGTGTCCGAACGGACATATGACTAAAATATCCATTTTGTCCTATTAGCTTGCTTTCTGCCTTATCATTTGCAGGGTTGTTTTAGGGTACCTGTACTGTTACAGACATGGAAAATCTGATTTTTTATGATTTTTCATTTTCCTGATTTAGTCCATCACTGAATGCCTTTATGTAGCTGGAGTACTTAAATTATAAAATTGTTTCTGTTTACCCATAAGTTTGCTGATGTGTGCTATATTAATTCAGATGTGGGCTAATGTATAAAAGAGCTTTACAAGCCATGCAAAACATACATTTTGAAATCTAGAGGGTGCAACTAGTTTTTTCAAATGTGCCAGTGTCTCCTTGTAAAAGGCTTACTCATAGATTTCCCTATGATGGCACTTCATTTTCAACAATTGTTTTTTTTTTTTTTTTTTAATTTACATAATGCTTGTCCATATAACCACTCACTGTGTGAAATGGCTAAGCTTCAATCGAAGTCCTTCATCTAGAAAAACACAACTTTTGTTCTAAATTTCCGGATCCGAAATTTTTGTTCTACAGTATCTTATGGCACTGTATACTAATCTACCATAAATTTTGACTGCTGAAACGGAAAATCTGATACTCTCATTATCATGCTCTAGGTGGTCACCGATATGCGATACTATCGATCCTATGCCTGATACTGTAAAATTGGATGATTGGTGCCCAATATTTATTGTCTCGCTATGAGCTTGACCAAGAAATTTGAGCTGAAATCATCCAATTTCTTTACACATACAAACTTTGGAATTATGCATTTAAGGTTACTATCTATAGTCTAGTTGAGACTATTTTCAATAATACACATAAATTATTTCCAAAATTTCTGAGTCAGCCTTTAAAATTGCATTTTTTGGTATTTGAATTCAGAAAGAGTAAAATCATTGAAAATGCAGGAATAGCTTACAAAGTGAAGGATAAGTCTGTAGAATTCTCCTAAGTTACTCCGTTTTCAACTTCCAATTGACTAAAAAGAAGAAAACTGCAGTGTTCCATCCAATTTTATACCCGATGCTCTATCAATACGTGTTGTGTAGTAAGTGTCCGTACGTACAGCAATCATTAACATTTAAGATTTTGTCCTTATTAGGTTACTACTTCTTGGTCAAGTATCATTTGCAGGGTATTTTGGATACCTGTATTTTGTTACATATTAATGCAAAAATCTGATTTTTGCCTTTTTTCGATATCTGATTAGCAGAATCACTGATAGTGTGCCTTTAAAGGTGTCCCAACCGAGAGATTTTCAGTTGTGCATAGTTGTGGTCATTTGTTTTTATTTCATACAAATTCGACCCTCAAATAATAATTCTTACTTTGCTTTGCTAGGACAAGCGTTCAAGCTTGACTTACGTTTGTTGGCAGAATTGTGGAAACTTAAAGGGAAAAGATATCCTACTTAAAATCCCATTTTCTAGGTGAATTTTGTGTAGAACTGAATCTGAAATAAAAAATGCATAATTATTAATTTTTAACCCTATTTTTGACCGAATTTAATTGTACAGGTATATTTCTGCCCGAAGTCCTCAAATTTGAGCAAAAATCGGCCGCAAAAAAACATCAGTCCTTCATAACTTGGACTCTCAGGGCTAAACAACTAAACTTGCTCTAGAGGGAGGTCTGGGCTATAGCACGTTATAATTTGGTTTAGCCTTAAACACTCACAGTTTGAAGGCCTTTTTTGTTTTGCAAGGCCTTTATTTTTTTTTCACGCCCTCCAAATGTTAGGGGTGGGGTAACATATTACACTTTATTTGTTTTTCAGTACCTTCAACTTAGTCAAGTTTTATATCACTATTTAGAGCTATTGAAATACTGACAAAAGACCATGAAGCATCACAAATCTCATACCACTGAGAGTTATGGCATTTTCAACACAAAATTGGCGAAAATTGCATTTTTTCCCAAATCAATTGTCACCCTGACCGCCGACTTTCTAACTCTGTTACAAAAATAAAGAAATAGATTGAGCCCATGTAATGATTTGATATGACAAAGTATCCCTGTCACATGATGAGAATAAAGAAAATTAGTCACTACTAGGTAGTTTTCATGTTAATACCCTCACAGGAAATTAGCAAGTTCTAAATTTTTGTCACCCAAAACGGCCATTTTTGGTAAAATTGGCCAAAAAACTGTATTTTTCTCAAACCATCTGTGAAAACAACATGGGGTTTAAGTGCCAAAATCTGAAAATATATGGCATGTTCCCCTTGGAAACATTTAAGTAATCAAGAATTGATGTTTTCACCCCTAAATATTTTTGTCACACCCGTGTCCGCTAAACGTAAGTCAATTAAGCTTGAACGCTGTCCTAGAGGAAATGCCTGAAAGTAAAAACAAAAGTGCCTCTTATTTGCTATATTTCAATATCAAACTAGGCTGAATTTAGTATTTGCTCTATACGAAATTAGATTAACAATTTTTTGTACGAAGAAATATTTTTGCACCTATCCTTTCCGGTGGGGATATTTTTGATGGAAAGCTGTACATAAACGCACAAAATCAATTTTCAATATTTTTGGTTTTTTTTTTAGGACAACTGATTGTGAAATCTCGTTGCACCTTTAATATTAGGTGGTGAGGTCATAGAGGTAACCAAGTCAGATATGGTGCTGCTACTACACAGATGGCAAATTGGTTCAGTTCTTGTGACTATAATTGATTTTGCTAAAAAGTACTCAAATACATTAATGACATGCATATACATCAAAAAAGATTAAGGGGGCACAGTACCAAAAAGTGCCCATTGAAAAAGCACTGTAAAAAATGTGATAAAGAAAATCTCTTTTCCACCAGACGTAAAACGTACCATTTCGAATTTTTCAATGCATGAAAAACATGATAAGACATGAAAATTGCATATGAGCTTCAATTCACCTTACACATTGCGATTAACTTTTACGATAAGAGCACGTGAACAGCGGCCACCGTATTTTGGCGTCACGACGCCTTCCTAACCGTTTCGGACCGGGTATTCTATCACATGAATCGAAAGTCACTATTTTTCTACTATAAGAGTAATGTACTTGCTCTGCGCTCTCATTTTGATAATAACATGCTACCATCACGGAAAACTGATGCGCACAGGACACCAAAATTATCACAAATAGGACTTGTTTTTTTCCGGAACTAACTACCATTACACCATAAATGGAGTGATTGGTACTGTGCCCCCTTAAATTCACTTTCAGAAGGAAGGGGTTAACTATCGGAGAACTGTAATTTTCAAAGTTTCCAAATTTTGAAGTCATGATGATGTTGTAGTGTTGTGTCGCATTTGCGACTCCGGCTTCGGGCAAGATTCGTGCATAATCCCAGCCCTAAATTTCAAGGTAGTTTCACTTAAAGGGGCATTTTGTGACAGCCTAATCCCCCCCACGCTTATTCCCCAAATTAAGATTTTTATGTCGATGAACCGCTAGCCATAATAATTGGGGGCCAGGTGTACCCAATCTATCTTGCAAATCCGAAGGCATCTGTAAGAAATCAGAAATTTGTATTTCTGTCAATAAACGCGAGAGAAATTACAGTACAATAGCCTTTGATCCTGTGATACAGCACCTGCCTCAACATCAAACCACAAGATTGGTATCAACTGAAATTTGGAATAAGTTTTCCGAGATGATATATAGTGAATCAGAAACAGGGCCGGCGCAGGCTATGCGCCAGGTGCGGAAATCGCCGCACCACTTTTTGAGAAGAGAAAAAAAAAGAGCGAGAGAAAAGAGAGAGAAAAAACGAGGGGGGAGAGAAGCAAAAAGAGAGGAGAGGAAGAAAGGGAGAGAGAGAGAGAGAGAGAGAAGAGAGAAGAGAGAGAGGAAGAGAAAGGAGGGGAAGAGGTCGTGCGAAAGGTGAATTGAAAGTTTCGATTGTCTTAAGGAGAACATGTATCAAGATTAACTTACACCAATTACGCTATAAAAAACAATGTGTAGGGTTTTCATGGAGAACGGAATTATACTAACATAAAACGATTAAAAGCATTGTGTCTGACCATGCGATATTTGAAATTCGCGCTACTGTACTGTATATGGGATATGTACGTGTTATACGATACGGACGGCACGGTAGCGTCATACATCTTCACACATGAGCTTTCATAATGTGTATTCCTATGGATGGAGACCTAAACGTGCCGGTCGTATCGCATAACACGTTATACACTAGCGCGATTTTTAAATAGAACAGGTGACTAGATGGTTTAATTCGTATAGGGTTGATGTTAATTCATTTTTATACGAAACACTGTGAAAGTGGTCAATAATATTTTATAGTGATATTGTTTAGTATTATTCGTTATACGGGTAAGGAGTTCTCATTTAAATAAGTATGGGTATTCAAAAATTAGGTCGCCCCCGTCGACCCCCCCCCCCGCCGAAAAAAAATCAATGCGACACGCGACAATGAAACTTAGCCTACTTTATTTTATACGGAAAAAAATATTAGTAAACCAAATAAGAAAATTTCCAAAGTTTTCGCGCTAAGCGCGGTTAAAGGTGCAACGAGGAGATTTCACATAGGCCTAACAGGTTGTTCCGATGAAACAAATATGAAATTTTGATTTCGGGCCCCCACCAAGTAAAATTTCAATCAAAACATATCCCAATGTGAAATGATAATCTGAGAATCATTTTCTTTGGTACAAAATTGTGAAATTCGAATTGACTATGTTTTACAGCTATGTTTTACATTGAAAATTAAGCCAATAAAAAATCGCCTTTTGTTTTTTCACTTTCAGGCATTTCTGTAGCCAAACACAAGGAAAGAAATAGATTGGGGTATATCATATGAATCAATACACTAACCCAATGTGGACCCCAAAATCTTTCGTTGCACTTATAAGGAGTTATAGACCCAATTTCAGTGCAGGGCCTATCGTTGTTTGTTTCCTGTAGGATTTTAAAAGGGGTACAGATGGAAGTCGTACTAAGCAGGATAGCCTATAGGGGATAACTTGCATATTTTCAAATTGCAAATTTGATAGAAAGTGTCGCTTGATATCGGAACTCTCCGCGAAAACGTTACAAGGCCTATGATGTAACGTGATTAATACAAAAAGAAATCAATACATGTAATATTAGAAAAACACAAAAAAACACCATAAAATTAAAAATAAACCACTTACAATTTCAATTTTCAATCAAAAGGTTGCCATTTGAGAAAAATGCGTTTGAGACAGCGAACATTGCATAGTTTCGCGCTGGGCGCGCGAGGGGACACCACTATCACACCCCTCAGCGTCGCTTGATATATGAACGCTCCATGTAGTAACCAAAAGTACATATTTATAGGTAAATCTGTGAACAAAAAAATTTAAGAAGCTGATTTCAACTGGTTTTGGGTAGGTGAAGTGTCAACAGTTACAAAAAAAAGGAGTTTGTCCTGGGGGTAGGGAAAATTGGTTTTTGGGGTCAAAGGTCAATAACAAGGTCAAATTTTGAAATTGATCCCATGTAGGGGAACACAAAAGGTCAACATCCATTGCATTCGGGGCTTGACTTGTGGCCACATACTTCAGTAAGAAGCATTAAGACACTACAATTATTCCTTATTTTATCCTATGAAGCTCCATCTAATTTGCAACGTTTTTATCCCAATCGGAGTAATTTTAAAATTGACCCCCATGTACACCTGAAAATTACCCTTTTTATTGATTTTTGCTTGTTTTGGCATGATCAACTCAAAAACTTTCGGCCGCAAGATAGTACAAACTATACCCTTTTGGAATCCTTATGATTAAACTATTAAATCGTATCTAAAATTGTTCAACATGGTTGGATTAATTTCAAATTTGACCCCTGTTTTATTTCCAGTAAAAAATACCACCCTTATTAGGAGGGTTTAAAAGCCCCGTGGAACACAGATAAGAAAGTGCCTGCATTAATTACATTGGAAAATACTCCAAAACCCATAAATTTGCAAAATTTTCCTCGCTATGCGCGTTTAAAAGGTAATTACGACCTTTATATGTGTGGCTTATCCAGATTTGAGGGAAATGACGAAATTGTCATTGAACGTTGCGACAATCTGTATTACCTTTACGCATGCATGAACACGGCCAGTGCACCACTTGACGGCTTCATTCAAAATTTCCTGAAACCAGATCTTTTTTCAGACCGGTACTCAAAGTAGGCCTATATTACTATTTTATAATAACTTGCAATTGGAAAATGGGTATATCCAATATCAAGTAGAAAATATGCCTTGAAAACTAAATACTCCTAAATTTCGCCTGCACACTTGCATCGCTAAGGTCCGTTCATACTTCCATGCAATGCAGGCAGTGCTGCAAGCCGCCCTACCAAGATGTCACGCAAATCACTTGCATACTGCAACGAAGTTAAAATATTTAACTGCGCGATGTAGGAAGATGCAGTGGGGTGCAGTGAGTGGGTGCGTATGCCAATTTTCCTGCAGGTGGGGGTTTACTGCAAATCTACTGAACCCGTGACCGCAGTGGACCTGGTTGACGGAGTAATCGATTAGGAATACAGCGGAAGTGACGGAACAGTGCAGTAAATTTACTGCAATCAAGACAGTTGCAGTGGAAGTTGAGACGGACCTTTACGCAATTTACGCAGCACTGGCTGCATTGCGGTCAGTACAGGCAAAAAACTAAAACTAAAAATTGATTTGCTTTGCCAAAACGGTTGGTTAATGGCATATAATATTGTACCATCAAATTTGCATGAGAAAATGTGTTTTTGAAGGAACATTGAAAGGGTTCCGCACTTTGCACGCACCCATCCCGGCAGCTCGTATACGTATTAAGCGTACTATTTCCTGGACACTTGCATATAACAAATGGTTAACCCATCAACTAATTTACTTTTTAAATACCAATGAGCATCAGTTCATTTTTTTCTATAAAAGTTGCAGGGGACAAATGTGTTTTGGAAAGAGAACATCGCAAGGTTCAGCGCTTTCGCGGGGGACACCCCCTTTCTCACCAACCAGAAAGCTTTATACGAACTTCCATGCATGAACACTTTATGATTAGTTCAAACAAAACGTAAACCATCAAACTATATATGTTACTTTTTAAAAACGTTGATAATATTAAGAGTGTCCAAAAAGGTGAACACTTTGTCTTAAAAGGAATCGACGGATAAGGAGAGCAGGAGGTCCTCTATAATCATAATAGTTATATTGCACCATAAATTTGAGTTGATGTTTGACAACTAACTATCATGTACGTAGGTGTTTTTACCCCAAAAATAAACTTGTATCAAGAAAAAAATGAGAAAAGTCTGAAAAATCTTCCGGGGCATGCTCTCGGAAAAAGCAAAGATTAGAACATGCCTCCATTCCAATGACCATGATTACGATAATATGAAGAAACCGGAAGATAGTGCATAGTGCCCTTTGTCTTGGAGCTTGTAAAGTGACGCCTATAGATAAAACCTTTTGTCCTCATAAGCTACAAAGTGGCTACCTGAAGCAACCCTTATAACAATACCCAAATACCTATTAGCTTAGCTGCTAAGATTTGGATATATAACCGTCCACCCCAAACCAAGGCAGGACTCATGGGCCCATGACCGCGGCTATTTATATCATGAGCAAATTAACTAGCCATGAGCTTAATAAAATTAAATCCATGGGGCAGTCACCAGCTTTCATTCACCAGTCTTGAAGGAAATAATCCGTGTATTTAGTATGTTTATGATACCCAGGCCGTGCCTGGTCAGCTGTTGTTGCGCATCCAAGGCTCCTGAACAGAGGCCCTTGGTAGATTAGCATGCCTCCCATATAGGAATGGTATGGTTGTTTGTATGTAAAAAGTTCGTGTGTTTTTGGCAATCCATTGGTGTGTTCCGTCACCCCAGAAAAAAAAAATGCAAAAAATGGGTCTTTCCACC
The DNA here is from genome assembly GCA_023653785.1 of Ophioderma brevispina. NCBI lineage: Eukaryota > Metazoa > Echinodermata > Ophiuroidea > Amphilepidida > Ophiodermatidae > Ophioderma > Ophioderma brevispina. The sequence continues at coordinate 14,368 of JAMKCH010004907.1, read as the reverse complement.
CCAAGAACAGAACGGCCACTACAATGTGATCTACATAATATAGCGGCACATCCTGCAAAGCGGCATTGTGGGTCTTGGGGTGGAAAGGCTTTCAAATATGGAAATTTTAATTGTCCATTAAAGCCTGGATTATAAATGTACAAAACCGACTTTTTGGGGAATTTATGTAAAGTGTGATTTTTTGAAAACCAGCAAAAGGTAAAACTTTGAGCATGTCGCTTAATTATGGCAAAAACGTTTCAAGTTCATCCGTTATCATGAAAACTATAGAGGGCGTCATCATTCTTTCCGGCGATGTCCTTTCTCAAAAGTGGGTTGGACATTCGTATTCGTTGGAAGAGATTATAACTACAATATCTGTTAGAACCTGGTGAAAATGAGTTGAAAACAGAACTCAAATTACTAAAATGGAGAAAATGGAAAAAAATTAGAGAAAATAGTCAAAAACTCACTTTGCACAACAAGTAAGTCTATGGGGCAATTGTGGTTAACAATCAATATCAAATACCAGTACGTTGAACTGCAGACCCTACTTGTTATGACGTCTCGGAGACGTCAAAGTTCAGAAATACCTTTCAAACACAAATAAATGAGAATTGTGCACAAGTGATTGAATTTTAGAATATAACAGCTTTTAATGATTTGTAATTGTTCAAGAATTTGATATGTCCAAGTACAATTATCTATACAATTCAAAATGACACTTAACAATTCTAATCTTAATCAAAGTTATTGTCTACAATAAAGTAGCTTGCCAGTTCAACGGATAATATGTAATCACAGCGAAGATCCAAAATGACAGCATGCAAAGTCACGCCTATAAATCCTCGGGTAATATTCCATTGAATCTCTCAGTCTGAAGTTAACTGTGTCCAGCAGTTCAAGACGACGGGGCTTACCCTCGACGACGCTTATGTTCCACAATAATAAAAATCTAGGTAAATACCACCATCAGTATGTCCTATGTCTCATATAGGACACAAATTGGAATCCCTTTTTGATTCGAAAAAATGAAGCTATTTGGCTGGAAAACACGACAGCAGACAATTAGCTATCAAGCTCCGCGGCATCCCAAATAATAAATCCTGGCACTTAGTGGAGAATAAATTCCACCATTATTTGAGTAAAACTAGCTATAATTCTACTGTATAGCTCCAGAGCTTAGTTTAGCTCCCGTCTTCAACTCTGCCCAGTCCTCAGTCCACAAGTACTATGTAAATTCTCACACATAGATTTCCCTTTCTAACAATATTCAATACATCCTCATCATCATAAACATAACCTTGCACTAGCTGACCAATGGAAATTCACCATCCGAAGTTACATCATGACATATATAACTCTATGGGGAAATTCCATGATCTGACAGTATTTTGATCTCAAAACATAAAACAAGGGACTAGTTTCAAGTTTACATCTTGGGGAATTTCCCCACTTCATATGGTGGCAATGCTATTGAACAGGTGCAAATGGAAAAACAACTAGAGATTACATCTTTCTCTCTCTATAGTAACAAAGAGTATGTTTTCCCATGAGAAATCTTTCTCAAATAAAATTGGAAAAAATATTTTAATCAAAATTTTGAGGGTAATTATAACATCCTCAAGTAAAAACTGACGGGACCACCCTTCAAGTTGCGTAGGTGTTTACCTTTGAAATGAGAGGAACCAGTTCAATCATGAAAACTAAATAGCAGTGAGAATGAGTGTAAGAGTGTGCGCGTCCGGCATAAAATTGTGAATTTTTGCACAAAAGTACTTTAGGCATTGATAATCCATAAAATTGATGGAAGCACTTGCCAACCCCACTAAATGGCCCAGCTGGGTTTCAAGGTTATACAGGGGTCAAAAAATTTAAAATGTGCTGAATGTGTTAAAAAAAGCACCCATGGTGTTTGTTGGTACACAAGGATTCCAACGGTATAGTTTCCACTATCTATGCTATTGTTCCGGAGTTATGGGGTAAAAACTGATAAAAAATGGTGAAAAAGTCAGTTTGGTTTGTACATGGGTCAAAAGTTAAAAGTTGCTTTAATTCAGTTAATTCTGTGATGCAAATTTTTCCCTGCTTAAAGGATTGAAATAAGGAATTTTGCCTTATCTGTGATGCTTAGTTTTCACGTTATCAACAAAGTCACAGGTCAATAGAATCAATAGCTGCAATAGCTGTTGACTTATTTCTCCATTGGTTAGTAACCAGAAATTAGATAAGTCCCAAAACTATTACCTATATTTCATTCGATGAGCTAAAACCAACAATTGGGTCACATTTTACAAAAAATTGGAGCCAACTTTTAATTTTTGACTTCTGTACAAACCAAAATTGACTTTTAAACAGTTTTACGTTTTTTACCCTAATTTCCTTAAACTATAAGTCATAGGTAGTATAAAACATTACATTTGGAATCCTTGCACCAGGACAGACATTCATAGTGTGCTTTTCAAACACAATCGGAAATTTCAAAAAAATTACCCATGGTAACATGAGGGTAATCCAAGTGGGGGCCATGAAAGGGGTTGTGGCAAGGGCTTCATCAATTTTTTTTTATATCAATGTATAAGTATTGTGTACCAAAATTCACAATGTTATCCGGATTTGCACACTCGCATAAGGTCGGTATGTTACAGTCCCCCACTAGAACTAAAGAGACGTACACTTGATATCACTGCATACAACTTTCAAAAACTATATGGTCCCTTTAACAAAATAATTAAGTTGATTTCAAGTGGAATATTTTAAAGATGAAGTGGGCTGCATTCCTTATTGTCAGTCACTATATCTTCATTTTTGAAAGCCGTAGCTCAGTGTTTAGCTCTAAATAAGCAATTTACAACTGAGGATTTTTTTAAGAAGAGTTAATAATACCAAGTCCATGACGGGGTGCGTTGTAAATGTTGAGTGTATCCAATCTTTGCCTATAATTGGATCGCCAACTAAGTGTCATAGACTAGATGTTGCAACGTGTTTTCAACTTTTTTCTACAGATGGCGCCCATTTTGTCTTTTCAGTTTTGTTTTCAACGCCGTTTCACCAGGGTTCCAACAAGATATTGTAGTTAATATATCCTTAAGTAAATGTTGCGATATGATCCCTACCACATTTGAGGAAAAGTTGCACTAAGAAAAGTGTAAAACTTTTTTGGATCACTCTGTAAAAGGCATTAACCAAGCATTATATAGGTCCACATGTAAAGTGAACCACTTATACAAATTTCAAGTGTTGCTATCAAATTGCATGGGAAAATGTGTTTGAAGTGAATATTGCAAGGTTCCGCGGCTTTCGAGAGGGAGGGGGACACCCCCTCCAGCACCCACCACCGGACAGCTTGGATAGATAGGAACTCTATACATGAACATTTTATGCTTAAATTAGACAAAAGTGAACCCCCTCAACTATATTGTTACTCTTTTAAAATACGTTGTTTTACTATAAGATATTTTATATAAAATTATTGGACCAAATTGGCATGGATTTTTTTTTTGGGGGGAGGAACATTGCAAGGGTTCCGCGCTTCGAGAGGTCTGGAGGGGTAACCATGGTCCTGCGAAGGCATAAGTTAGGGCCAAATCTCAGAACCAGGAACGGCACGCCGCCGCGTTATACAGTAGGCTCTCTATAGCTGCTACTATGCTTACACGGACGACACTAATTAGCCCGCCAGCCACCCTTTAAATGTGCTTACGCGGGCCCTGATAAATAAAACGGAAGGTGCTAGAATTACAAATGCACATAAGTTAGATCATCGGGTACGGCTTCGTGCCCAGATTCTTGTGAAAGTCCATGAAATGTTGGTATTGGTGAAAGAAACATGTGTGCCCAAGTTTTAACTTTTCCAAAAAGGGTTTGAGAGATATGTCAAGTAATTGTGTTTTCAAATTCCCATAGACTTTGTCAGGGGATGATTTGGAGTACAGAAATGACCAAAATGGGCAATTGTGAAAAACTACCATTTTATTTCAATATTATTCAAGTAATTGGATGAGTTATAAGATTGGCATTGTTTTAGTGGTTAAAGAATATCAACAATCCATACAATTTTTTATTTTATGTTGTCATTCAAAACAAAGAAACTGGTGGTCGCAACAACACTTTTTTTTTGTTGAAGTATTTCTAGAAATACTGAAGTATCCAATTTTTCAGAATTTTTCTAGAAGAAACTACAACTCCCTTGGTGATGAATAATGTGTCAAATGTAAAGGAAATCAAATTTAGAAAAATCTCACGTCAGATTTTGCAGATTGAGTGTTTGTTGAAATAATAGGTGTTTTTAATTTCCCTAAATTATTTTTCACAAAAATTGTCTAAAGAATTAAACACTTGATTCCAAAAGGCCAACGTGAGATTTTAGGTATTTTGTATACACACATCCCCAAAGTTCAGCTAAAAGTACCTTCCATTAGGCTGGGAAAAATATTTATTGTAAAAATTAGGGAATTTTTAAAAAAATTAATAAAACACTAAATACAAATCACGCAGTCTTGAAAATGCCAAAAAATTGTGGAGGAGCGTTCAATCCTTACCATAGCAAGTTTGGGCTAAATTGATACAGGGGTTTAGATTTTATTGTACCCCTTTTTCGTCACACCATTTTATCGATGGATTCCTACCTTAAAAAAAGGTGGGAATATGACTTGAGTCCGTACGTAATAAAACAGGTATGAGTACTGAAGGAACATTGTGTAGATGGCAAACATGGTAAACAAGTTTAATACCAAGCAGTCTTCTATAATTCAATGGTTATTATGAACACTTAAATAGTAATTTCTTGGCAGGATAATGAATATATAAATAAAATCAGCAAATAAAATTATCACGAAAAGATTGAGGAATTCTAAGAGTGATAAAATATCTCTTGAAAATTTTGATACTCTACATCACCCAATTTTGTTTGACAAAGAAAAATCACAATAATGATACAAAAAGAAATTCCCAATCCCAATTATGTATGAACTTTACCAACAAAATAGTGCATTGCCCCCCAGGGTGACCGTTGACATGTGTGTGACTGGTGCCTCATATTTGTTCTCTAGGTCAGTGGCCCTTTTGACCAAATTTTGTGGTCATAGGGTATTTTTTTATTTATTTTTTTATTTTTGTCTTATTTAGCATGGTAGATCATTCAGTGTAGACAATGCTTTCCATGATGCCCAGGATCCAGGACGAAATTGGAGGGCCAGGGGTTTTCACCTACTCTTATTGACAATGGCTGCGATTCACATAACAGGCGTGATTTCCATGGAGATTGGGACCGACGGCTTACGTCCCCTCGAAGGACGGGGTATTTCTCAGTGGTTTGTTTGCCAAATCAAATGAAACATGGGGGCGCGATTCCAGTTTTAATCAATAGTTCTTACAATCAAATCCAGAATTGGTACCTAAATCCCAGCAAGTGGCCCCGACGGATTGAAACAGGGGACCTTCGCACCAAAGGCGAATACCACAAAATACTACGCGCCCACGCTCTCCATTTCTGACTCAAATTCACCTTTACATGACCTTTGACCTTGTGGGTCACTCCAAAACCTGCAAACAAAAGCTCAGATTGTCTTCCCCGACACCTACCTTCCTGCCACATGTCAGCCCCATATCAAAGCATAAAAAACAGTAAGCCGACAGATATATATAGGAAGATATCATTTTCGTAGTATAAAGATAGATATGGTTTTTTTAAGTATTAAAAATTTTGAAATTGCAATCACTTTCACTTCAACAATTTGAACTCAAAAGAAATAGGAGGACTGATAATATCATATGTTATAATGCAATGCTCTCTGAATGCAGATGAGTTGGTAAAATACAGTTCGATTGTTACACGTTTAACACTTTAGTGCAGAGTTACTTATTGTTAAAAGCTGAGTGTTCCTATTTTGTCTATTGTGTTCTCTACTTGCTATGAGAGCCTCGCACTTGCACATATGCCCTATCAAGTACCGTGGGAAACAAAACTTGCTGTTTTGATGTTCGAAGAAATAATGCATATTGCCCAAGCCCGATTCAATACTGCGCTAAGATTGATGGTTGTAACAATTGAAAAACAAACAGGTTTTTGTTATTTATATCTGGGGAATTAAATCGGATTTGAGGGCTCAATTTCAGGACAGCAATGAGAAAAATACAGCCTTTCATCTGATATCAAAATCGATAAGAATTGCGGGTAAATCAGGGAGGGGGGGGCGGGGGCAGGGGTGGGGGGGCGGGGGGTCCCCAAAGGACAATCAGAAAGCACCGTTAAGTTGCTGTAGCAAGTGTTCAACAACTAGCACTGACAGTGCAGAGAGTTGTGAGTGGACACTGTTAACAGCAGGTAAGGCTATGTGTGCAGGTTAGGCTTTAAGGCGATTCAGAGATTTTGAAAGTGTTAATCGTAAGTTTTTGTGCTGGTGTAGTTAATTAATAATAATCAATTGGAAACTAAAGATGTCACCTAAAATGCTCAAGTTCCCAAAGTTTGAGATGAAACCCGGAGATTGATTTCATGCAGTAAGCATTTGTAGCATAACAGTGCCATAGTTACTTGTGTAATAAACCAAAATTTAGGATCCAGACTTTTATACAAAGTTGTGATTGTATATATGAACGGACCTTTCGAGGAGACTTAGCTATTGCAAACAGGGGGATTTGTATATGGACAAGCATTATGGATATACAAAAAACCGATTTGTTTTAAAAATTAGGGCACCCTTCAGTGGGAAATCTCTGAGTCCGCCTTTAAACTAGGGTGGGGTTGCAAGAGGATACCTGACCTCAACCAATTTAGAAAAAACCTAACTTTTGTACAAAAAATTTTAATGAAAATTAGACAGTCTATACCTCATTTTGCAGAGGTCCGACAGGTTTAACTAATAATGAGATTTGATTTGAGGTCCGAGGGCCCCTCCAATTTTGGCCATATTTCTAATTCTAAATCTCCCAATTTTGGATATTGTGCCCCATACCCCCCCCCATGACGTCTGGCACTCTTGGGGCCTATGGTGGTTACAAAAGCATTTGAAAACAAAATTTCTCAGGGATAGGTATGCAAGGGGGACGGGGAGCTGGTACCTCTTTGTGGATGTAGGTTATATCATTAATTCACAAAATTATGCTTAAAATATCAAACAAATAAAAAAATTGCACCACTTGGTTTTTGAGAAAATACAGAAGTTTCATAAATCATTAAACTGAAATACCTTTCAAGCACCATTTGCCTATTAGGGCACGAGTAACCTGTACATGAGCCCCGGGTAACCCACACAAGTTAGAAGGGGTCCGGGGTACCCACAGAAACGAATGAAATGGTAACCTATCTGAGACCAGATCTGTTCACTGGATACCCATCTGAGACCAAAAGTAATCAAATAGGACACTCCATATATATGGACCTGAGGGCCAAGCAATTACCACTGGAATTTTAACTGGGAATTTACACTCCCTTTGCACTATTTCATGGCCATTTTTCCATGATATCCATACCAAAATTATCATTCAACAGATTCCATAATTTCTTACTTTCATCTAAACTAACAGAGACATTTAGTCTCGAGGACGTGGCAAGGGGCCCCGACGGTATACACAGTACCCGCCTTTAATGGGATTAGGCCCACATGATGCGTAACTCACAATTTCACAATTAAACAAATAGAATGAACTTTTCATAATTCATACACTATCAACTTATGAAATTTTAGTTTAATTGCGGGGGGGGATGTCACAACCAAAGCTAAGACAACAATTTAAGCTATACCCAGGCCCATAAAATGGGAGGGATTGTGGGGGAAACCTGCACCCATCCCAAAATCACAACCCCTAAAAAGGGCCAAACAATAGATTTTGCAGCAGAGCGAGCCAAAAATTAGGGGGTTTTATGCTTGTTGTTGGAAAGGGTTACAATCTTTCCCCTTGCAATTGTGGAAAAAGGTCCCTTTTGAATAAATTGCTCCTCCCCCCTATTAAAAATTCCGGGGATGGGCCTGGTATTCATCACATTTTGTTTTGACAAAGAAATCAAAAGATGATACAAAAGAAATTCAAATCCATTAATGTTAATACACTTTTAACCAACAAATATTCATTGCCCCCATTGGTGACCGTTGACCTATGTGTTGTGACCTTTGACCTCATATGTGTACTGTGCTAGGTCAGCGGTCCTTTTACCAAATTTTGTGCATGTATAGGTCTTTTTTTTTTAATTTATTTCTTTTTTCTTTTTGTCTTATTTAGCCTGGGTAGATCATTCATTGTCCAGACACTGCTTTCCAATTGGCCCGGGATCCAGGAGAATTGCGAGGGCCAGGGGTTGGTCACCCTACTGCTTATGGACACGCGCTGCGATTACTATACAATGGCGTGATGTTCTCCATTTATATGGGACCGACTGCTTAACGTCCCCTCCCCGAAGGACGGGGTAATGTCTTCCAGGGGTTTGTTTGCCAAAGAGTCAAAATGAACCATGGGCGGGGATCGAATTCCAGTTTTAAATCAATAGTTTCGTACAAATCAATCCAGAATTTGGTACCCATTAAATCCAGCAAGTGGCCACCCCGCCACGGGGATTGAACAGGGAACCTTCTGCACCAAAGGCGTAATACCCGGTAACTACTACTTAAGCGCCACGCTCTCCATTTCTACTCATTGACCTTTACATGACCTTGACCTTTTGGGTCACTCCAAACCCTACAAACAAAGGCGCAGATTGGTTCTTCCCCGACACCTACCTTCATGCCAAATGTCAGCCCCATATCAAAGCATCCAACATTAGCCAACAGATATATATTCGGCAATCTCCTTTTTATATATAAAGAAAGATATTTTTTTTTATAAAGTCATTACAAATTTTAAATTTGGAATATTTTATAAAAACACAGCAATCACGTTTCAAATGAACTCAAAGAAATAGGGAAGGACTGATAATATCATATGTTATAAGGATTCTCCTCTGATGCAGCTCTTTGGCTAAAATACATTCCTAGTGTCACAACACTTAAAACTTAGTGCAGAGTTACTTTATTGTTAAAGCTGCTTGTTCCGATTTATGTTGATTGTGTTCTCCACTGGATATGAGAGCCTGCACTTGCACATATGCCTATCACGTACCGTGGGAAACCAACCTGCAGTTTGATGGTCGGAAGAAATAATGATATTGCCAAGCCCTATCAATACTCTGCTAATATTGATGGTTGAACAAATTGGAAACGACAGTTTTGTTTATATCTTGGGACTTAAAAATGGATTTGGATGCTCACATATTCAGGACAGCATGAGAAAAATACAGCCTTTCATCTGATTCAAATCGATCTACTTGGCGGGTAAATCGGGGGGGGTGGTGGGGTCCAAAGACCTTCAGAAATGCACCTTTAAGTTGCTGTAGCAAGTGTCAACACTACACTGACATTGCAGAGAGTTTGTGAGTTGACCTGTATGCAGATCATGTATAGGGCCTATGTGTGCAGGTAGGCTTTACAGGCTGATTCAGAGATTTTGCAATAATGTATTTTGTGTATTAATTAAATAAATCAATTGGACTAAGTTCACCTAAAATCTCATTCCAAGTTTTGAGATGACCGAGATAGTCATTTTCATGCAGTAAGCATTGTAGCATAACATTGCCCTAGGATACGTTTATAAACCAAAAATTACGGAATCCGGAATTTTATAACAAAGTTGTGATTTTATATATGAATGGGCTTCATGACTTAGCTATTTTCAACAGTATTTGTATATGGACAGCATTATTACTCTACAAAAAACACGATTGTTTTAAAAATTGAGGGCGCCCTCATTTGGAAATCTCTAAGGAAGTCAGCCTTTAACTAGGGTGGGGCTTGCAAGAGGATACCTGCCCTCAACCAATTTAACAAAAAATCTACTTTCTGTACAAAATTTTAATGAAATTAGACATCCATACCCTCATTTTTGCAGAGTGCAGTTTCAACTATAATGATTTGATTTTGAGAGGACCCTCACTTTTGGGCCATATTTTTCTAATTCTAAATCTCCCAATTTTGGATAGTTTGCCACCATACCCCCCCCCCCATGAAGTCTGGCCTCTTGCTACTGGTGGTTACAAAAGCGTTAAACAAAATTTCAGCAGGATATTGTATGGGGGGCAGGGAGGGGAAGCTGGTACACTTTGTGGAGCGTAGGTTATTCATCATCTCATCATAAAATTATGCGTCAAATATCAAACACATAAAAATGCGCACCACTGGTTTTTGAGAAATAAGAATTTTCATAAATTCATTAAACAGTTAAATACTTTTCAAGCACAATTTGCCTATTAGGACACGAAGTACCTGTACATTAGCCCGGTAACCACACAGTTAGAAGGGTTTTCCGGCGGTGACCATCCAGAAATGGATAAAATGGTACCCCATCTAAGACCAGATTTTGTTCAAATGGATACCCCATCTGAGACCAAAGTATTTCAAATAGACACTCCATATATTATCTGAGAACTGGGGCCCAGCAAATTATATTACCACGGGAATTTTAAACTCTGGGATTTTACACGTTCCCTTTGCACTATTTCATTGCCATTTTTCCATGATACCTAAGCCCATTATCATTCTAACAGATTCCTGTCCCTGCTGATTTCTACTTCATCAAACTAACAGAGACATTAGTCTCGAGACATGCCCAGTTGGCCGACCAGTATACCCCTTACCCGCCGCCTTTCCTGGGATTAGGCCCCACATGATGAGTAACTCACAATTTCACATTTAACAAATAGCATGAACTTTTCCCTAATTCATACACTATCATACTTACATGAAATTTTTTATTTTAATTGCTGTCACAACCAAGCTAAGCAACAATTTCAGCTATCCCCCATGCCGTATCATGGGAGGGATTGTGGGGGGAAGACGCCCCCTGCCAAATCCCCAACCCCTAAAAAGGGCCAAACAATAGATTTTTCGAGCTGAGCGAGCCAAAAAATTTAGGGGTTTTTAAATGCTTGTTAACGGGGCTGGCAACTCACATTAATGGTGGTACCGTCACTATTTTTGTGTTTGGTCTAGACTTTTGGGTACTCAATTCATAAAATGGATTTAGTTTTTGCAACCTAGTTTTACACTCTCTTCTCGTCTCTCTCTCTTAGAATTGACATTTTTTGCTGCCCTAGAAATGTAATGACGCGATTTCCACAACTCTCATTTGGTTGGGTAGGGATAGGTTTCTTGATTGCTGACATGGCCCTTAAAGGTGCAACAAGAGAGTTCACATATCAGGTGTCCCGAAAAAGTACTGATTTTGCCCTGACGTAAATGCTTTCCATCAAAATATCCCATTTGAAAGGATTAAGTTGAAAATGGTTCGTTTGGTACAAATTGTGAAAATTTAAACCTTTCGATAGGAGTAAATACGAAATTTCAGCCTATGTTTACATTGAAATATAAGCAAATCAAATCAACCACCTTTTTCCTCTCCTCTAAGGCATTTCGTAGCCAAGTACAAGGGTGTCAATCTATATTATGATATTCCTATTCAATGACACAATATTTGGGTGCCTCAAATCTATCTCGTTGAATGCACCGTTAAGAAACTAAATGAACTTGCAAACTGGGGCCCAGTAGGTTTGAAAATCAGCAATTCTTGACCCTGACAACTGACTTTTCTTCAATTTTAGCTACAAACAGTAACAAATATAACTACTTCCCCCCCCCCCCCAATTTAATTGGAAGTGCTCTTTATGTCAGGGGGTGGGGGGGGGTGTTTTGCCAACAAACAGTCGCATTTGCCAACCATACCTATCGTTGAATATTGTATAAATATGGGAGTTTTTTTGAAATTGTGTGTTCGGCAAATACCGTTTTGCCAGCAACCTATTAGTAGTAGTAGTAGTTAGTAAAACCAAAGTTTAACATCTGGTTTTGTCCCCCGTCAACGGGGGTGCGCCGGATACCCTCACACTCACTAAACTCTGGTGGAGAGGATATATTGGAGCCAAAGATAATTGACTGGATGCCATTTCCTGAGCCTATCCACGTTTCGGCGGTGGCCTAGCCTTTGGGCAACTTTGCCCTCATACAAGGCCGCATATGCTGGATGGGGCCGCCAAGCTCTCCAGATCTGATGCCCTTGTAGGATATATCATCTTTTTCATTCAGACCAGGGTAACCAGCTACCCTCCTCATCAGATTTCCATTAGAAAATCGATGGGGTGAGGGTTTAGCCGCCGACAAACCGGGCCCTGGGACAGGTAGTATTATATAACACATAAAAATATTTCTGTATTTGATTGGTGGATACTTATCAAGTGTGACATTAAAATATTTGAGACTAGTTCCCCAAAATTTCACAGGACGGGGGAAAAAAAGTTCCCATAAAAAGCTACATTTCCCCATCAGGGGAAATAGTTAATTTTATGGGAAATTTTTTCCCTGCATTGGTATCCTTGACTAGGCTTGAGTGCGGTGGCACTGATCTCGACAAGACTTGGCAAAGTGTTTACAAAATGGACAGAAATAATTTTTATATGTTATATAAAACAAAATTGACTGCTCTATATTCGTGAAATGGGCAAAATACCTCCCCTCGGTGACAGGAGACCGGAGCTACTATTTTCCTCGACCTTCGGTCTCGGGAAACTAGTAGGCTCACGGTCTCCAGGCACCTCGGGTTAGTGGTTAGTTGGCACCATTTCCCTCATGAGCAGTCAATATTTGTATACTGGTTACCAGGAAACCGGTAGCAGGCCCTACAAAGAAACATGCCTGACCTGTATATTAAATTACTAGCAATCAGGAAAGATCTCCAAAAAATCAGTAAAAAATTATGTTACACGACATCTATTTACATGTATGCCGATTGGCCAACACAACTGTCAACCTTTTGCCGGACAAATGGGAGTGTCACCCCACCACCCCCTCTTTCATGTAGGAAAAACCCTGACTGTCAATCTGTGCCCACTTTGATGAGTGTTCAAAGCTTTTAGTGAAATTTGTGCATTTCCAAATCACTCAATATGATTGCAGAAAAACCTCCATCTTTATCTTTTAAAAAAACATAAATAAACAAGGCGAACTTGTATTTACGCGATATTTAAAATGTCCCCGCCGAATATTCGATCAACTAACATGCATAAATGCACTACAACACCCCACCCCCTCCCCAACCCCCGCAACACCCCCACCCCACCCCCTCCCAAAAACCACCCTGCAAAACCCACCCTCCCCAACACCCATTCAAGACCCATCTCTATCCAACACCCTGACAACACCCCACCCTACCTTAACACCTCACCACCCCAACCACACAAACAGCCCACCCACCCCAATAACCCCGGAACACGCATCCCCCTTCCCCAAACCACTCCGCGACGCCCCTCCCAACACCCCAGCAACCACCCTACCCTACCCAACACCCTGCAAACACCACCCCTCCCCAAACACCCGCAACACACCACCCCCTCACCCAACACCCTGCAATAACACCCTCCCCAAAAACCCCACCCCCTCCCCTATGGCATAGTAGGTATCTGTTGGTAATGAAGGAATTTTGCCTATCATATGTACTGTTCGAAATACAGCAACTAGGCCTATTTAATTAGCTCATTTGATACCTAAGCCGCAACATGCCACTCCCTCTCCAACACCCTACCGCCTTCCCAACATCCACCAACACCCCCCCCCTCCCCAACAACCATGCAACACCCTACCCCCTCCCCACCAACATGCAACACCCTTACCCCCTCCCAAACCACCCCACCCCCTCCAACACCCCGCAATACCCACCCTACCCAAAAAACCCCTCCAACACCCCACCCCCGCCTCAACAACCCGCAACACCCACTCCTTCCCCCTATGGAATAGTAGTCTAATGAGCGAAGGAATAGGAATGTGCCTATCTGAAGTACCGTTTCAGAGATACAAAATTATGCATATTTAATTAGCTCATTTGAATACCTAAGTGCATATATCAGCGCAGGAATTTGAGTATCAATGTACCGTTGCAAAAAATATAGCAATTACGCTGATTCTGCCATATTAATTAGCTCATTGCATACTCAATTTGCCGAAATATGCCCAAAATCTTAATCAGGTCAGAACTCTTCAGCCCGCTTCCTTTCCACCACAGTTACATCATTGGCCTTACGGAACCAAGAAAACTTGTACGCAGGCCTTGCAGGGTAATGTTCGTAAATTATTGCAAATTAGATACTAATTAGCAATTTTACCCAAAAATCGATCAGGTTGAGCACTCGTCAACCCGCTTCTTTCCACCAAGTTCATCATTGTCGCCCTTACAGAACTCCAGAAAAAATCGTTATACAACAGGTTAAAATTTTATCCGGCACGGAACGGACGAACGGACGGACGGACAGACGCTGCTCATTTCATCGTCCCGTTCTGAATCGTTCGTGGGGACAATAAATGGAAAATACATAAAA